>BJCO01003084.1:0-12432 GCA_018326465.1 Flaveria floridana
TTCTCTATTTTCTCTATGTATTTTTCTTTTCTCCAAACTCTGTAAACACTGCAAGTTATAGTGAATTGTTTCTCGGCTTCCGCCACCCGTGGTTTTTCCCGATTTGGGTTTTCCACGTAAATCCCCGTGTCTCTTTTATTTTATTTTCTTACCATTCATATTACCCGGTGCTTGATTACGCTTGATACATTAATTCTATTCCGCGTCGAACTAATATTATTAATTACTGCTCGGATCTTTGGGGCGAGTTTTCACACTCTTTTACCACAGTACCTTTGTGTTTTAAGCCCATTTTGTTAATTTGCTTTAGTTATTTTTGGGTTGTTCTGCATTGACTTTACTTTCCCAAGGATAACCTGCATTGACTTTACTTTCCCAAGGATAATCTGCATTGACTTTACTTTCCCGAGTCTGGGAATTGGTGTAGTACCTCAATTTAAGATTTCCAAATTAAAACTTTTGCATCATTTGTGTAAAACTAACAAATTTTTATTGATTAGATCTCACGATCCACAAGTTATACTACACTCATGCTGATTTGCACAGTCTACCCATGCAAGCATGCAGGTTTATGTTAAATTATACAAGCTAGATTAAAAATCCAAAGATCATAATATGTTACTATGTTTTTTATTAATTTTTTTTTGTAGGCAACATAACTCATGTTTGGAGATGCTCCTGTAAAGGCGGCAAGGTGTGCGTAACTATCTGCTTGTTTTCTCATTCATTCAAACACCCTTGGGAAGGTAGTACTTCTATGTAACACTTTTAAGAAAACTGAAGTTGGTTTAGTATCACATTTAAGCCTTTTTTAGTAAGTAAATTTTTCAAAGTTATTTAATAACTAACAAATCATTATTGATTGGATCTCAAGGTACACAAGTTACTACACTTATGCTGCTCTGCATCACACACTCCCATCTATCTGCTTGTTTCCTCATTTAATCATGTCCCATCAGGAGGTAATACTTCTCTATGTTAATCTTTTATAAAATATTTACTAATCCTATCATCTTTGTTATTTTCCGTCATTATGTTGTTGCAGAATATTGAAATTGCGAGTTAGTCAAAATCTGTAGAAAGAAGCCAAATGTAGCACACGTGAGCTTTTTATTAATCAATAATACTCTTTCTTTGTTCGAGGCAGGTAATTGTGAATGCTATCTTGTGATGACAAATGCATTAAAACTATATCATTTGTTGGTTCAAACAAGGCAGGTAATGTAGAAACAAATTGGCTTGTTTTTCTATTGTCCTATTCATTAGAAACAAATGTTATTGCTTAATTTTCTATTTTTTTATTATTTAGAAACAAATTGGTACTATCTGCAGGATCTGGATGATATGAACATTGAAATAATAAGAAATAGTCTTTCCAAGGCATATCCTGAGGATTTCTATAGGCTTTTATATTATCATTCGTAAGTATTATTATTTGGATTGTGTGAAGGAAAAGTATTATTAATCATGCTTTCTTATAATATCTTAGGCTACTGGATGCTACCAAGCCATAGACAATGTCATTTTCACAATGAATATGTTATCATGCTTAGGAATGCTTGTCACCCATGACATTCCCTACGCGAGTCTACAATCTTACTGATCTTTAGCACACGGTCCACAAGTTATTCTACACTTGTACTGATGTTATTTTTTTATCAAATTGTTCTGCAGTTAGTTGCTTAGTTACACAACTACTAATGGCTACGTCTGATTTAGAAATCTTGCCTCACTCGTCTAAGAGAAGAAGATTAGCAGCGAGCAATGTCAAAATTGATTTGTCCAAGGGAACAAATAATTCACTTGGAAGGTATATTTGCATGATTTAGTATTTATTTTAAATTTTTTGCACCGATGTGGGTTTTTTTAACCTTTTCTTTTCTCTGCATGTGGTTCTCTAATCCAGCATCAACTTCTTTACATAGAGAAAATTTCTTATTGTTGGTATATTCACTTGCTTAGTCATGGATTAATAGGATAACAAAAAACAAGGTTTTAATTTCATACTACTTGGGTTATGTTTTATGTGTAATGGGGCCCAAGTTCCTCAAAATCTGATCCTATTTCTGGGTTCAACAGAAGTTTGCTAAAGTCAAAGCCGAAACTTCAACAGAAGTTTGCTAAAGTCAAAGCCGAAACTTCAACTTCTAAATCAACAGTGGTACTCCAAGTGGTATCGTCAATAAAAGTAGGTAAAAAAGCTGGAACTAGTCGACGCAATAGGTTTGACTTTGATGATAGTCAAGATCCTTTTGGCAGCGTGGACCCCTTTGCATTTGATGAAGAAGAAGATGAGCCCACAAAGTGGGATGTATTGTCTGGGAAGAACGTGTCTCAAAGTCAAAAAAGCAGTTCAGCAGTTGAAGAGATTGAGACCAAGAGTCAAATTTTGACTTGATGATGATGAGTCAACAAGATTAGACCAATGGGGAACCCATAACAACTAACAATTTATTAGTGATTAGATCCCAAGGTCCACAGGTTACTACACTCATGCTGATCTGCATCACACACTCTACACTATATGCTTGTTTTCTCATTTATTCAAACAGTCATGGGAAGGTAGTACCTCTGTGTAAATCTTTTAAATAAACTGAAGTTGGTTTAGTAACTCATTCAATCCTTTTATAGTTATTATATTTGTTTAACAGTTATCTAATAACCAACAAATCCTTTATTGACTGGATCTCAAGGTACACAAGTTACTACACTCATGCTGATCTGCATCACACGCTCTTCACTATCTGCTTGTTTCCTCATTTAATCATGTCCCATCAGGAGGTAGTACTTCTCTATGTTAATCTTTTATAAAATATTTACTAATCATAACATCTTTGTTATATTCCGTCATTATGTCGTTATATAATTTGAAATTTCTAGTTGGTTCAAAATCTGTAGAAAGAAGCCAAATGTAGCACACGCGAGTTTTTCATTAATCAATCTGCTTTTTCTTTGTTCGAGGCAGGTAATTGTGAATGCTATCTTCATGATGACAACCACATTAAAACTATATCATTTGTTGGTTCAAACAAGGAAGGTAACATAGAACAAATTGGTTTGTTTTTCTATTTTTTTATTCTTTAGAAACAAATTGGTACTATCTGCAGGATCTGGATGATATGAACATTGAAATTAATAATGAGAAATAGTCTTTCCAAGTCATATCTTGAGGATTTCTATGGGTTTTGCCAGGCATGCATTTCTATTTATTATTTTGGAATCCACAAGTACTTTCATAAATAGTCTTTTGTCAGCAGGGATGCTGTATTCGAGTTTGGGTTTACTGTAAGTTAACCGAACTCTTCATGTATATTCTAACTCGATGCATGTTTTATCTTCCTTTTCATTTACTTTAATATTTTGTTCCCCTTTTGGCTTTGAAATAATCACCCCTATGGCGATGAGGAACTTGCTGTTTGTGAGGATGTAGATCAGATCAGGTATGCTTCACATCATTTATTAATCATTATTATTTGAGACATGTTTGATTAATGCTTGTTTTACAAGAAGTACTTTTATTTGGATTATATGATGGAAAAGGGCTTGCGAAAGCGGTAAGCATTTAGAAACAAAACATGCTTAGATTAATCAGTAAACATATATGGAAAACACCCACCCTATCACTGCCTAACATTCTGATTATCAAATAAATATAGAAGACACCCCCATTGGTTTTAAAAAGCGTTAGGCGCTCCGAGGCGTTTAAGTCTAAAAATCCGAGGCGCTATGTGTGAGGAATGAGGCGAGAGCCTCACGTATGCGAGGCGTTGTTCTATGTACAACAAAATAACCCATATATACAACCCAAAAGTTGCAATTGTTTAAACTTTTTTACATATTGGCTTTTTTAACCATGTAAACAATTCATAATCTCATCATCCCTTTGGTTATATCTACATATCATCCTTTTACAGACCCCACTCTTGACCAATGTTGACCAAATTTGACCTAGATGTGCATGAGGCGCCGCCTCAAAGCCCTGAGGCGTTTTCCTGATTGCCTCTAGAGCCTCAAGCCTTAAGCGCGCCTCAGGCGCTATTTTTAAAACCAAGGACACCCCATCCTATCACTGCCTGACATTCTGAAATCATGTCATTAGACATTATAACTTTTTTTATATTATTATCCATAAGTGTACAAAATTTTCCCTCTTGTGTCGGAAATGACTCTTGACAAGCTGCTACCCAACCCACCTCAATTTAAGCGTTTCCTAAAACTAACTATTTTTTGTTGATTAGATCTCACGGTCCACAAGTTGTAGTACACTCATGCTGATGTGCACAGTCTACCTATGCAAGCCTGCGGGTTTATGTTATATTATACAAGCTAGATTAAAAATCCAAAGATCGTAATATGTTAATATGTTTTTTTATTAATTTTTTTTGTAGGCAACATAACTCATGTTTGGTGATGCTCTTGTAAAGGCGGCACAACGCGTAACTATCTGCTTGTTTGCTCATTAATTCAAACACCCTTGGGAAGGTAGTACTTCTGTGTAACTCTTTTAGAAAAACTGAAGTTGGTTTAGTACCTCATTTAAGCCTTTTTTAGTTAGTATTTTTGTTTAACGGTTATCTAATAACTAACAATTTATTAGTTATTGGATCTCAAGGTCCACAAGTTGCTACACTCATGGTGATCTGCATCTCACACTCTAAACTATCTGCTTGTTTCCTCATTTATTCAAACACTCTTGGGAAGGTAGTACTTCTGTGTAAATCTTTTAAATAATCCGTTGTTGGTTTAGTCCCTCATTTGATCCTTTTTTAGTTATTATTTTTGGAATCCACAAGTACTTTCAGAAATAGTCTTTTGTCAGCGTGGAAGCTGTATTCTAGTTTTGGTTTACCGTAAGTTAACCGAACTCTTCATGTATATGCTAATTCGATGCATGTTTATCTTCCTTTACATTAACATAAATATTTTGTTCTCCTTTTGTCTTTGAAATAGTCACCCCTATGGCGATCAGGAACTTTCTGGACGTAGATCAGTTATGCTTAACATCATTTATCAATCATTATTATTTGAGATATGTTGAATTAATGCTAGTTTTACAAGAAGTACTTTTATTTGGATTATATGATGGAAAAGGGCTTGAGAAAGTGGTAAGCATTTAGAAACAAAACATGCTTAGATTAATTATCAAACATGTATAGAAAACACCCCACCATGTCACCGCCTAACATTCTAATAATCAAACAAATGTAGAAAACACCCCACACTATCACTGCCTAACACTCTAAAATCATGTTATTAGAAGTAATAACTTTTTTTTATTATCCATAAGTGGACAAAAATTTTTTTCTCTTGTGTCGGAAATGACTCTTGACAAGCTGCTACCCAACCCACCTTTGCCCACCCACCCATATTGCCACATGTACTATTCAATGTTAACTTAATAACCTTTTGTCGATGTGGAAGCTATATTCTAGTTTTTGTTACTCAAGATGACTGTAGGAAGCTGTAATCTAGTTTTGATTTACTGTAAGTTCACAGAACTCTTCATGTATTTGCTAAATGAATAATTGTCTGTCTTCCTTTTAAATTACTAAATATTTTGTTCATCTTCTGGCTTTGAAATAGTTAACCCTATGACAACGAGGAACTTGTTGTTTGTGAGGACATAGATCAGGTATACTTAATATCATTCATTATTATTCGAATTATGCTGGGGGATTAATGCTGTTTTTGAGAAAAAGTACTCTTATTTGGATTATATGATGGAGTGGACAAAAAACGTTCTCTGGTCCTGGCTCATTTCAACCTGTGTCGTAAAATGACTTTTAAGAAATAAATAAATTTGGTTGTTAACTTATATTATACAATATGTGTAGTTAGATGGTTCAATAATAAAGAGATGATTGGTGTGAATGTGTGATGTGGATGAGTAAATATGGAACATCTTGTAATTGGACCTTTACGTAAATATGGAACTTCTAGTAAATACGGAGGTTCTAGTAATTGGACCTTTAAGTTTGTGCTCATTTTTTTAATTTGCTATAATTTTTTTGGCTTGTTCTGCAATGACTTTACTGTTCCCAAGGATAAGCTAGAGCATTTCAAATGTGACTAGACAAGATATCATTTGTTTACGGGTTTTAAAACCGTATTTGCCTTATCAAGTTGTTCTGCAATTAGCTGCTTATTTACACAACTACTAATGGCTACTTCTTATTCAGAATTCTGGTTGCGTAAGTCTAGGAAAGAAGATTAACATAGAGCAATGTCAAAACAGATTTGACAGAGGGAACAAATAATCCACTTAAGAGGTATAATTGCAAAATTTAGTATTTCATTTCATTTTTCTTTCATCCGAAGGGGTTTTTCTAACTTCTTTTTCCCTCTACAAGTGGTTATCAAATCCAGCATCAACTTCTTTAAGGTAGAGAAAATTTCTTATCTTTAAAATATTCATTTGCTTACTATAGGTTAAGAAAAATACGGGTGTTAGTTTTTTACAACTTGGGTTATGTTTTATGTGTAAAGGCCAAATGGGTCAAACATTATAAAGTCAACCGTACTGCATTTTTTAATATTTACTTCACCAAACCTTGTAAATGACTAAGGACGCATGATTGTAGATGGTCTGAGATAAGAATGTGTAATAGATGTCATCTCTAATACTTAATTTTCAAGGTAACTATAAAAGTTTTTGATGCTGCCTTCATCCTACTACTAGTAGAATTAGGCACAAAGATGCAAAGTAGATTTTATGCTGGATAGGCACAAGTAGTTGTGGCAAAACAGGTGATCTGGTCAAGTGATGATGAACAGTATCTGCTTATCTTTTTGTGAATTGTTGTTACTTTGGACTTTCGGTAATAATTTGAAAATTGTAATTGCTAATTCTGGTAAGTTGTATATCGTTTCTGGAGTGCTACTATGTTCTTAGTTTTTTTGTTTCTATTAGATATATTATTATTTTACTATTATTGTGCCTTTTTCTTTGTCTCTGGTGTTCAGTTTTTGTACCTAGGCAACAGGGAGAGCCCCTTCTTGAGCGTGCTTTTGTGACTTTGACGGGTTGAGAAAAGTTTATATATTTGTATGAGTCAAAGCGGGTCTGGTTGGGTTGTCCAAAATCACTTTTTGTCCAAAATTTTTAGTGCATTATTTGTGTTTTAAAGAAAAATGTACTATTATTATTAGTAGTTATTTTATTTTTTATTAAAAATAATTTGAGAAGCTTTATGCACTAATTATATACTATGAGCAGGTTTTGACAGGTTTCCTTTTATATACTATGAGCAGGTTTTGACCATTAATTTTTAATTTTTGGCCCATTTGACTTGTTAGATATATAACTCCGTTAATCGGTAAATGTTTATAAAATTGAAAAATATGATAAATTATAACTTTATTTTAGATTCTTTGCTTTTTAATTGACTAAAGAAAATTACCAAAGTTTAGCTGACTGATAATTGATTTCTTGTTTTTTGTATTATTTTAGAGACAACTAGGACTGATAGAAAGATGGGACGTGACTTCAAGGACAAACTAAGAGCGCATGGGGCACTTGATGTTGTTATTGACATCATAACGCGATGTCATGAAACTAAGGAGGTATGCCCTTTTTTTTAAAGGTAACTTCTCTACTTGGATTGAATTACCAATTTGCCCTTGTTAAAAGTGCAGTAGGTGATATAACTGATTTGAGTCGGTGAAGTTTCCTTTGAAGGGCTTGTTTGAGGCGACACATGCAAAGGGGATGTCATGAAACTAAGGAGGTATGCCTTTTTTTTAAAGATAACTTCTCTACTTGGATTGAATTACCAATTTGCCCTTGTTAAAAGTACAATAGGTGATATAACTGATTTGAGTTGGCGAAGTTTCTTTTGATGGGCTTGTTTGAGGCGACACATGCAAGTATGTGTGGGAGTCGATGATGATAGGTTTTTACAGGTTAGTAGTGTTCTGGATTTTAGTGGTGCGTATTTTTGTGCAGAAACGTTACGAGTTCTGTTGGTTTTAAATCACTAGGTTTCAATCATAATGTCAAGATTAGGCTAGCACTAAATTCGCTTAGAAACTTCATTTAGTTTGAACATAGGGTGTGATATAATAATTATAATACAAAAGTAGTATTAGTGAATCAATGTCCCAAGTTAGGGTAGCTTCAGCATCTGAGTAGGATATGCGATAGAGTTCGAGTGAGGTGTTGAGTTATTTAAGTAAGGTACTTAAAAATATTAGCATAAAATGTATTGTTTTCGTGTGCAAGCTTTGATAATGTGAGGTGGGTTGTAATATTAAAAAATATACTATGAACATCACTGATACAATAAGCTTTCGGTGTGGTGATAAGAATGGACCGAGGCCTTGGTATTGGGGTCAAGTTATAGCAAAAGTCGACTATATATATATATATATATATGTATGTATGTATGTATGTATGTATATGTATGTATGTATGTCGTATGATTTATTTTAAAGATTTGATTAACCCGGTTGTCAAGAACCTGTTTGCATAATTGTTTGAGATGATTTTTAAATTACATTTAATATTTATATGCTTATAAAACTTAATAAATTTTGTGTTAATTTAGTGGTAGCACTTGTGTATAAATGTTGTCAAATAATTGTTTGTTTAGGATTTGTTCATGACTTAGGAGCTAACTCTTACAATCGATTCTCTAATGTATTCAAAGATGGGTTGAGATTTAGAGTTCAAGTAGGTGGATTACTGAAATTGGATTGAGAATATTGTCCGGTAGGATTAAGCATGAGACTAGGAGTACTTATTATGGTTCATATGGTTTCATACAGAGTTGTGTGTACACTCCTGGTAAAAAAAAGGATCTCATTGACTCAGAACATTTCTAAAGAACAATTGAGTTTTGAATTGGAAAGATGTTAAGAGTAAGGATTTGACACCTTGTTTATTGTTTTGTACCTAGGTCACTTAATGTTAGTGAACTATTAACTATCTTTCAACAACCGGTGAAACCACCATGAGATTATGATCGACTACGAGCTATATTTAATGAGGAACGCGAGAATCAATTGGTTTAGCTTGTTTGGGAATTCTTCTTGAGAATAATGGGTCCATTTGGTCACGTATTCAGTCTAAATTTAACACATTTCTTTGACAATTGTGCTTTTTATGAAATCTTTCATTGATTAAACTTCAAGTATAATCCTTTACCCTGATTATTTCTAACATCGGATTATTATTTACAAGCTACAATTGATCTATAGTTAAAGAATTTGCAAGAAATTGTGTCCGAAAACCCTTAATTGAATCAAAAACTAAATGAAGTAGCTCAAAGTTGAGGACGCCAAATGAGGTTGATTGTTACTCATCTTCAACAATTTATGGTTTTGTTTCATTTTGTTCTGCTATTCATCGCTAGATGAGGTTGGTTGTTCTCTTCATCCTTTAATTTTGTTTTGGTGGTGTTGTGTTGTATCTTAAAGATTACAGTGGTTGGACCATTCAACTAAAGTCTCAAGCAATGGTGGCATGCATACGGTCCGGCCATTGCTTGAACTTGAAGGCTTATAGTATGCAAGTCACATACCACGTATGTAGTATGTAAAAGCTTAATGTGATATTAGGATAGATATAATTACATTTGTATGTTACTCTGGATCCAACTATTACGAAAATGGGTTCACACACACTACATATATATAACGACAGTGTACATGCGGTATCGAATAACTTGAGATGCTCTAATTTTTTTGATGTAGTATATCATACCCAAATTAAAAATACAAAAGAATTAAAGTTTTATTTACGCAGCTTTTCTGAAAACAATAACACTATTTTAAAAAGTTATTAATTTTTTTTGTAAAAATGGATAAGTTTTCTAGTTTCCTCGTCAAATTAGTCTTTTTTAGAACGATAACTCGTGCACATATTTACGTTTATTTTTAAACTATATCAATTGGCAGCACATAGATAATCTAAAAAATATTGACTCAATGGGTAGAAATAGCATTTACGACTACCGGAGGTGTTATCTTAATCTAGAAGAAAATAATAATAATAATAAGCATTTACTTTTATATTTTTTCTTAAGTTTATTAACCACATATTTTTTTAAATCAAATAATTTCCTTAAATAAAAAATATATTACATGGTTATCTATTTCATTAAAAGTAACTTAATAATTGATTATTTTACCTTTATTTGTACTAAGTGAATTTTATAAATTTTACTTTTCAAGACCATTAGTTACGTATTTTCTTAAGTAGTTGTTTTTTCATATTAAAAATAGCTAAATTATATATCTAGATACTAAAGTTTAAAATTTTAATTTCAAAACAACTATCGTTGTGAATCAAAGTAAAATATTTAATGGCAAAAGCAATAGTAAAGATTTCAAACAATTACTATAAAAGTCAATATGTAAAAATCCCTTAATAAGTTAATTTTAATGAAACAGATAAATGAATCATATATAATGTTTTAGAAAAGGAAAATATGCAATTGAGTTTTTGAACAAAGTGAAAATTGTTTTCCCTAAGTTTATTTTGTGTGTGAAAATTGGTACCGGTCTGTTTGCGTCATTGCGTGTGAAAATCAAGATTAGTGAGAGATGTTGCATCAAGGTTGTAAATTAATAAAATAGGAGATGAAGCGTTATTACCTAGCTATTATGTAGGAAATCAAGTAAATTTATACATTGTTAGTGTCATTCTTGTTTGGACTTCTAAATTCATGCATTGCTTATGAGTAGAGTTTATTCTTATTATATGGAGGAGGTTTCAAATACAACCACTTTGATGATGCGCAATTTGAGCTTCAAGCATCAATGAAGAGTAAGCATGGAATAAGCAATTGCATTGTAAAGATGATGTGGTTTGACTATAACTAATGGTTAGTGGTTGATGGATTGAGAATGTATAAATAAGCAATCCTTATTAACCATGATTTTGATCACTAGGTAAAGTACACTTACTACTTCCACCTGACACATATATTTAATTCTCTTTAATAATGGAAGTAAAATATCTAGAAAACAAAAAACGCAATAGACACGTGAATGCAAAGGCCATCAATGGTTAGTGGTAGATGAATGTATGAACATCTGAAAAAAAAGATTTTATGGACAAAATTGTTTTGTAAAAGTTAATGCCAGTAAAACATGATCATTCTGAAGGATGGCGTGTACGCTAGTTTGTCACGACAAAACATATAATAGTTGAATTAAAAAGTATTATCTTTATCTTAAGAGCATCTTCGTCCTTTCAGCCTAAATCATCATCTTTTACTCATAAGTGCACTTAATTTTGTACTAGTAGTAAAAGTTTATTTGTGGGATAACCACCAATGCTGCTAGATTATAAGAGCATGAACAGTTAACATTATAAGTACATAATTGGATGGTTTTATGTGAAAAAATTATATTAAAAAAAACTAATAACATATAAAATAGTTATTAACTAGTATTACGCCCCAAGCGTTCCCGTGAGGGCGTAAAACCATGCCAAGTAGCAACAAGTACACACCACCGTTAGCGGTCGCAAACTTAAACGTAAAACCAAGGACACAACAGCGTTAGGCGAAACGTAAAACCAATGACACACCACCGTTAGGCGTAACGTAAAATATATAAAATAAAAACTAATTAAGTTGATCTTGAATCAATACGTTGCGAGGACCGTTAAACGCAAATAGAATAAGCGTAAAAATGTTGAATTGCACATGCATAACGCGGCATGTTAACTCGCAAAATGTAGATGTAAACGGAAATTTTTTTAACTATAAAAAGTAAGGGACCAAAGTTAAAAGTAAAAAAATATTTCGTTTAAGGTGTAAAATACGTAAAAATGTTGGGTTAAAATGAAAAGGTTAAAGATTAAAAATAAATATAAAAGTTAGGTACAATTCCAAGAGCATGTTGTACAACATATACTGCATAAAAATGTTAAAAATTATTATATGTATAAAATATATAAAAGGAAAAAAAAGAATTCTAGATTTGTCACTAAACGAGACTCTCTTGATTCAATAAAATACAATCCTAAAAATATTGTAGGAACAATAAAATAATAATATATTAATTAAAGATAAATACAACAAAAGATAAAAAGGTAAGTAATAACTAGGCTTTGGAATATTATTAAGTTAATTAAAGGGCGTACGAACGAAATGATCGTTCCGTTTTTGACGCGTTTTGGAAGATCGCGAATCATTGCGTATCTCCGAATACTGACATGTAGCCGTTGGGAAGACTACTCTATAAAAACCCTCTATCCCTTGTTGATACTAGGGTTTCAACGGAGAATGTGGAGGTGGTGTTGAGAGTGGCGATCGTATGCTTTTTCCTACTGTAGATTTAATCGATCGCGTGTGTGACTCTCTTTCTGTAGTTTAATTTTGGGGCCTGCTAAAGGGACGCCCAAATGGATATCTGGACGCCCTGCTTACGGGCCGTAAGGCCCTTCACGGGCCGTATGGTCTGACGCTAGTCAAATCGGTC
>BJCO01003085.1:0-14443 GCA_018326465.1 Flaveria floridana
CAGGACTTAAGGTGATAGATGGAAACCAAAAGGCCAAACCGATTCTTAGATGGTTCTATAATACAGAGACGTTTGAGCTCAAATTGGTCCGAAATCTCGAACACTAGGATGAGGACATGATCTCTTTATTTGGTGCTTTTGAGTTAAAACTACTCCATCCAAGCTATATCTCATTTTTGTCTGTTCAAAAATTTGAGAAAGTATCACCAGAGATTGCAGAGCAAGACAAGAAATATTTTCTCTCTATTATCAATGTTATGAATGCTGCTATGGAGAGAATATCTTTGAGAAAAGCTGTTGCATATGCGAATATTGTAAAGAAAGATATAAAGGACATAGAGTTTATGTGTATCTCAAGGAAAGGAGTATTGAAAGTATATTCAAAGGGAATTTCAACTCCTATTGAATTATACGCCAATATTGATATCACTGGACTTTCCAACGAAACTCTAGATCGATTGAGCCAAATGGAGATAAAAACTAATGAAGCTCATCCTGAACAAGGAATTCTTGCAGGAAAATTCAAATCAGCTATTGCAAATGCTTTAAAGGATCAAGAGCAATTCAAGAAAAAATCAATGTTCAAGATAAAAAAGAACCTAAAGATTTGTCTTAGTTTAATACAAATTTTGGGAGTTTTCAGTAAAAGCAAGCAATATTTTCAAACTTTTCGGTTTGAACATTGTATTTATTAGCATATGTTTAAGCAATGGCTAAGTCATATCGTGCTGATTTCATTCTACTCAATAGATCATCAGTTTTGGTCTCCAAGTTGGTTTGTTCATGTTTTAGTTGTGAAACAATCTTTTCTACCTCTATTATCTTTTCCTTTTGAGCTAGATTGTGACGACTCACCCGAAACTTACTCGATTTCCTTGTGCCAATGATGTAGACCAGTGATGTAGCACAACCATGTAACATAATTTTCGAGACGAAAATTCTTTCCACATGGGGATAGTGTGACATCTGGTAATTTTCCATTACCAAACTCTGTTAGTTTTGTTAGGTCTTACGTACACGTGTCATGAGCACACACTAGTTGTCGTTGAATGTTGGTGACTTAATAATAATAATAATGACTATTAGATAATGACTTAATTAATAATGATGATTATTAATTTATGGTTATGTGATTTATGAATTTTAAATGTTATTTGTGAATTTTACTTTGTAACGTGCCAACGTGTTATATTTGATTCGTGTGCTTTGTTGATATCTAAAATATATTATTATTTTTGTTAAATAATAAAATACATGAGTTTATAGTTAGAAGTATTCAAGAAGTGTTTAAAAATATTACTTTTATAATATTTAAACAAGCAGGGCTACTTTGTAATCAACATAAAACTAAATGTTACCAAAAATCAAAACCCTAACCCACCCCCACACACCCCCATTGTGGCCGAAACCTCACCAAGCATCCCCTCCCTTGCGATTTTGATCAAGAACAAGCACAAACATTTGATTTTGGTCTGGTTTCAAGCATTCCAACGTGTAGCAAGCGTTAATTTTTTATTTATACACGATTAAAGGTTAGGTTTGATTGATCTTTCATAGTTCTTGATTATTGATGAACCCTAATTCGAAATTGGTAAAGAAAAGTTGAAATTGATGATTGTTTTATGATGATATGATGTTAGTTATGTTATATGAATGTTAATCTACGTAGATTATGCAAGAAGTCCATGGTTCTGTCATCTAGTTCATATATTCCCAAAATTGGAAATTTTCCTTCATAAGAATTCATGTTTTGATGAATTTTGAATGTCAAATTGGTGATTATGATTGCTATGAACTAGATTAGTATAATGTTGATAAATTTATGAATAAATTCGGTGTTACTTTCCCAAAAGTGAAACTTAATTTATGTAGATTCTTGTATATTGTGAATTGGGCATCTTCATGATGTTAGGATCATGTTAGAATGCTTGTTGATGATGTCTAATATGGTAGATTGTGTTAATAGATTTGTAAGGATCATTGATGCATTACTTGGGAAATTTGGGTTCTTATGGGATATACAAGATGTTGGGTTATTTTAGGAGATTATGAAACCATGTTTGGAATCATGATAGATCATGGTGGTGTATGATTTATTAGGTAAAATTGTAATTGTGTACTTCTTGATATTTGTATGAGTTGTATGATAAACTGTGGTAGTATGATGAGCTTATGGAAGTGAACAACTTGCGTGATAACCCTGTGTGATGACTTCTTATATTTGATCAAACAAGAATCCAATTAACATGTCACCAACAGGTAAAATAGGTCAACTAGATCAAATGACTCTTATTTTCCAAAACCTTAGGTCAACATGTTTATTGAGCATCTAGGGTTATTAAACTTTCTATTTACACGTACTTATGTACTTGCGTGTTCTAGGTAACCTTTCACAGGTCGTCTTTCAACTCATTGTTAACTCTTGTTATCGTTCATTTGCGCATCAGGTGAGTTCAATGCTCCACTTTTACTTACTTCTCCTTTTAAGGGAGAAAGCATACTTTACTTTAAACGCCTTACTATTATAAAGTGTGTTTAGTAAGACATAGTGTGTTATACCATAGGAAACACTCACACTTTCGGATCATTAATTAAGGAATCTAGCAGGAAATCTTGGGTAGTACTACTGGGTCTGACAAGTCCCACCCGTGTGACCGGAAGTCAACGGGTGCAATATTTTCCTAAACAACTAACAGCGTCATGACCTGGTATATCGTGGCGGGTGGCAAACAGACAAACATAGTCTGCTTCGATCGTGAAATCACTATTGTTTCTTTACTCATGAAATTAGACTAGCTATCTATTTCAATGCACTTGTTTATATTTTACTAACGCTACTATTTATGATGATAACAAACTCTTGAACTCAACAACCACCGTGTTGACACTTTTAGTATGCTTTTCTCAGGTCGTTACTAGCAGCTGCCGAAGGAGCACGCACGAGCCTTGCATAATTTTAACAAACATTTACCTACTTTTTTCTTATTGCATACTTACATATTTTCGTTTGGGCGCGTGTTTTGCGCAATTTACATTTTGGACTTTGTGTTTGAATTATTTACAAAACATTTTCACAAATGGTTTAAAGTTTCAAACTCTGAATTGTTTTGAATGTTGCATATAGTGTCGTTCTGAATAACTAATGACTGGGATCCTGGTTTGTTCGCACGCCTTGTGGTAAAACCCCGCACATGGATTTTGAGGGTGTGACAGATTGGTACCAGAGCCATTGGTTATAGGGAACTAGGTTACACACACAAGTCTATAACTGCACGGTTTATTAGTAACTTGTTATTTGTGCTTTACTTTATACTCATTGGCATACACCTCGCATATACTGCAGTATGGCATCATCTTCACGAGATTTACGTAAGAGGCCTGCACATTCTAATTCCCCTCCTCCTCCTCATGTACCCGATAAAGGACCTGACCGGGCCCGACTTCCTTATCCTTCTGAGGAGATGGGCTGGGATCAGCCTTTTGCAATACCTGAGCGTGATGCTCCATGAGACTGGAGTTACTACCCTAATTACATACACCATATTGTGTATAGGGAGCGCGTACCAACTTTAGCTACTACTGGACCTAGGACTAGGTCGGTGACTGCCTCTACGATACCTACTCTTCCTTCTCTGAGTATCTCTCTCGGGCAGACGGTTACAGCTTTGGTTGCTATGCTGGACACTGAGCGACGACACATCATTGGACTTACTGACAAGAACTCTAGTTTACGACATGAGATGTATCAGCTGTGTTTGCTGGTAGAGACACTTCAGGAGAGACTCTTTATGTCTATTGGTGGGCATCATACCTTCGCTCGTAATGTGGTAGAACTTATTGAGCGCATGTCCGCACAAGAGCTTTACAGTGTAGGGAAAGATGGGAGATTGACTGGACTGGAGGCACAGCTAGCTACACTTCAGATTGCAGATGACCCTGCACCGGAGGAAGACCCTAATGAGGAACCTGAAGCGGAATTTGAAGAAGAGCCAGAAGAAGCCTCGGGAAAAGACCATCTAGAGATGGAAGAAGATAGTGATGGATCTCATGGTGTTTTCTTTTAAACCTATGTGGGAAGGGTTGTTTCCCTCCCAACTAAAAAACTGAAAATTTTGACACTGATTGGATATTTTGTGAGATTCTTTTCAATTATTTATCATGAGTTATTATTTTAGTTATAAAGGTTGTGGTTGGGACAAATTTATTATTTCTTATTGTTTACCATACTTCAATGAGCTTAATATGTTAGATTTTACTCATTATTGTATTTGTGATTAAAAAGTAAAATATGGACGGTCGTGGTAGAGGACGTAGAGGTGGCCGTGGACATGACGGTGGATGTGGCACCGGTGCTGTAAATTTGACTCCGGCCGAATTTGCCACCTTAAGCAATCAACATGTGCAGGAAGTGGTGTACGCTCAAGCTGCCTAACATGAAGGTAAATGATGACCCTGTTCATCAACTACGCAAATATTCCATTAGATGGTTAATCCATTTGGTTTGACTAAACAATTCAAAACATTGAATAAAGGACCCCTAACATGCACGTATAAGGCGTTCATGGATTGTAAGCCCCACACCTATAGTGGAGCTAAAGGAGTCGTAGGACTTGTGCGGTGGTTTGAGAAGACTGAGTCGGTCTTTACCAAGTGCAAGTGTCCTGTGGCGGACAAGGTGAAATACACCAAGGGGACACTTAAGGGTGTAGTGCTGGAAAATGCTTGGCCAGGCGATGGCAAATGCTTTACCATGGGACGAGTTTAAAACAATGATAATAGAGGAATATTGTCCTTGCAATGAAGTTCAGAAGCTGGAAGCTGAGTTCTGCTAGTTGAAAATGGAAAGATCTGAGATTAAGGCTTACACTACGAGGTCTCACGAGTTGGCGACACTTTGCCCTGGCATGATCGACTTGCCGATCAAGCAAATTGAGCCCTATCTGCGTGGCTTGGTGCTAGAGATACAAAGTATGGTGACTGCTGTGAAGCTCACTACTGTTCAGCAGGTTATCCCACTAGCTCACAAGCTTACTAACCAAGCAGTGGAATAAGGAAAGCTACCCAAATATGGCGCTGTGGCAGGCATGCTCTACAACAAACGTAAGTGGGAGAACGTTGATAGCAAGGGCTCATCGTCTAACAGCCAGGCCCAGTGGCATCAGCAACAACATCAATAAAGGAGGTTTGACAACATTCACAATTTCAATCAATCATCTTCTTCAGCTCAGGGACAAAGTGGATACATGGGGAGGTATCCCAAGTCTAGTTGATGTAATTACCACCACACTAGTAGGTGTGACAACTTTCAATGCCAGCGTTATAGGAAAGCAGATGAAGAAGCCACAACAGCCCCAGGAAACACCAAAAGGTTATTTTGAGTGCGGAAAAGAGGGACACTACAAGAGGAATTGCACTTAGTTAACGAAAAATGGACATGGCACTGGGAATGGTGGCAACAACAACAATGGTGGAAATAACAACAATGGTGGCAATGTTGATAACAATGGTGGTAACAATGGATGAGCTAAGGGAAGAGCCCTTTTTATGGGTGCAAGTGAGGCTCTAAACAACTCTATTACTATTACGGGTAAATTTCCTATTAATGGTCAGTATGCTACTATACTATTTGACAGTGGAGCCGATAGAAGTTTTATTTCCATGAAGTGTAGTAGTCTCTTAAGTGATATGCCTTCTAAGTTGGAGTCTAAGTATACCGTAGAATTGCTGATTGTAAACAAATCTTCGTTACTCACATCCTTAAGTGTTTCAAGATAGAACTTTCTAGTCATACCTTCAATATTGATCTTATGCATGTTACATTTAGGAGTTTCGATGTGGTCGTGGGCATGGATTGGTTGTCCGAGAAGCAGGCGGAGGTCATTTGTCATAAGCCATTTGCATTTCTCTCATTGGTGGAGAAATTCTCTCAGTTAAAGGAGAGAAGAGTGGTGCTGTGATAGGCATCGTCTCATTCATGAAGGTGTAGAAGTGGCTACGTAAGGGTCGCTTAGCTATATTAGCCCTTGTAACTGACAAGCAACAAGAGGAGAAGAAGATAAAGAATATTCTGGTACTTTATGACTTTCCAAAGGTGTCTCTAGAGGATCTATCTGGACTACCACCTCATCATCAAGTGGAATTCCAGATCGATTTGACTCCCGGAGAAGCTCCAATTGCAAGAGCACCTTACTGGTTAGCACCAAACGAACTACAGGAACTATTTGCACAACTTCAAGAGCTGTTGGATAAAGGGTTTAATCAACCGAGCTCATCATCATGGGGAGCACCTGTTCTCTTTGTTAAGAAAAAGGATGGCATATTTTGAATGTGTATCGACTACAAAGAATTGAACAAGGTTACAATCAAGAACCGATACCCTTTGCCTCATATAGATGATTTGTTTGACCAGCTTCAAGGATCAAGCTATTATTCCAAGATCGATCTGAGATCTGGTTATCATCAACTGCGATTCGAGAGGAATACATCTTGAAGACGGCATTCCGTACTCGTTATCGTCACTATGAATTCTTGGTCATGCCATTTGGATTGACAAATGCAGCAGTAGTATTCATGGATCTTATAAATCATGTGTGCAAACCCTACCTTGAACAGTTTGTTATCGGTTTATCAATGACATATTGATCTATTTAAAGACCAAGTAGGAACACCAGGAGCAACTACGTCTAATGTCAGAATTACTTAAAAGTAACAACTATACGCCAAGTTTTCTATGTGTGATTTCTGGATTCATGAAGTGTCATTCTTGGGTCACAATGTTAACAAGAAAGCAATACATGTGTATCCTACAAAGATTAAGGCGATAAAGAATTGGTCATTTCCCAAGACGCCTAGTGAGATACAGTAATTCCTTGGGCTAGTGGGATACATCGACGCTTCATTGATGTATTTTCAAAAATCGCTCAACCTCTTACTCTTTTGACCCATAAAGGAACAATGTATAACTGGGGTGAGAGTCAAGAAGCCTTTTTTTAGTTGTTGAAATAGAGACTCTGTAGCACACTGATATTAGCATTACCAGAAGGAAATGATGACTTTGTGGTTTACTATGATACTTCTATCCAAGGACTCGGTTGTGTCTTGATGCAACATGACAAGGTGATAGCCTATGCCTCGAGACAAACGAAGGTGCACGAGAAGAACTACACCACCCATGACTAGGAGCTGGGTGTAGTGGTTTTTGTCTTGAAGATCTAGAGACATTACTTGTACAGTACCAAATGGACTATTTACACCGATCACAAGAGTCTTCAGCATATCTTTGAGCAAAAAGAGCTTAATATGAGGTAGCGACGCTGGGTAGAGTTATTAAACGACTCTGACCATGCTATTAAGTACCATCCGAGAAAGGCAAATGTTGTACCTGATGCCTGAAGCAGAAAGGAAATTACTAAATCCTGATTAGTGTAAGCTTTACAGCTTACTATTAGCACTCAATTGCCCGAACAGATCAAGGAAGCTCAGACTGAAGCTTTGAAAGCAGAGAATGTTGATCTGAATCATTACACAGGATGGATAATCAATTTGAGGTGAAAGCTGATGGCATCCGTTACTTTATGGATAGACTTTGGGTACCTTCCTATGGAATTTTAAGAGACTTAGTTATGAGTGAGGCACACAAGACTAAATATTGTATACATCCTAGTTCTGACAAAATATACCATGATCTGAAGGCGCACTATTAATGGAAGTGGGAATAGATTTCTATGGATTTTATTACTAAGTTACCCAGGACTCCTAGTGGTTGTGACATGATATGGGTAATCGTGGACCGTCCGACTAAGTCTGCTCACTTCTTACCGATCAAGGAAAGTGATAAAACGGATAAGTAAAATTGAATTTATCTGAAGGAGGTAGTTCCAAGACATGGCATACTGATCTTGATTATTTCTGATCATGATGCTCGTTTTACATCCCATTTCTGGTAGTCATTACAGAAATCTTTGGGTACGTGTCAAGATATGATCACTTCCTATCATCCGCAGACCGATGGGCAAAGCGAGCGTACTATTCAAACATTGGAGGACATGTTGCGCGCTTGTGTGATTGATTTTAGGAATAATTAGGAAGTTCATCTACTGTTAGGGCAGTTTTAATATAACAATAGTTACCACACCAGTATTAAGGCAACACCATTTGAGGTGTTGTATAGGCGAAAGTGTAGATCGCCAGTTTGCTGAGTGGAAATTGGTGATAGTCAATTGACTGGCCCCAAATTGGTGCATGAGACTATCGAGAAGATTGTACGTATATGGAACCGTATGGCTGCAGCGCGAGACCGACAAAAGAGCTATGTAGAAAAGCGATGAAAAGCTTTGGATTTTCAGGTTCGCGACAAAGTTTTGGTGAAAGTCTCAACGTGGAAAGGTGTGATTTGATTTGAGAAAAGAGGCAAGCTTAATTCGAGATACGTTGGACAATTTGAGATTCTAGAAATAATAGGTCTAGTGGCGTATCGATTAGACCTGCCTAGTTCATTGAGTGGAGTTCACAATTTATTTCACGGCTCAAATCTGAAAATGTTCTTATCTGATGAAATTTGGTCGTACCACTCGAGGAAGTGCAATAGATGAATAATTACGTTTTGTCGAAGAACCAGTTAAGGTGATAGATCGTGAGGTCAAGACCTTGAAGCGGAGTAAGATCCCTATTGTAAAGGTTCACTGGAACTCAAGGCGTGGACCGGAATTCACGTGGGAACGTGAGGATCAGATGAAGCTTAGGTATCCTCATCTGTTCAAAATGACGAAGACAGCCAGTGAACGCATTGACTAAATTTTGGGATGAAATTTCTTTCAAAATAGGGATGATGTGACAACTCACCCAAACTCACCCGATTTCTAGTGCCAATGCAGTAGACCAGTGATGTAGCACAACCATGTAACATAATTTTAGGGATGATAATTCTTTCAACATGGGAATAATGTGACATCCGGTAATTTTCCGACACCAAACTGCGTTAGTTCTGTTAGGTCTTGCGTACACGTGTCGTGAGCACAACTAGTTGTCATTGAATGTTGGTGACTCAATAATAATTAATAATGACTATTAGATAATGACTTAATTAATAATGTTGATTACTAATTTGTGGTTATGTGATTTATGAATTTTAAATATTGTTTGTGAATTTTACTTTGTAACATGCCAACGTGCTATATTTGATTCGTGTGTTTTGTTGATATCTAAAGTATATGATTATTATTGTTGAATAATAAAATCTATGAGTTTGTAGTTAGAAGTATTTAAAAAATGTTTAAAAAGAATGGTTTTATAAAATTTAAACAAGGAGGGTTACTTTGTAATTAGCATAAAACTAAAAGTTACCAAAAATCAAAACCCTAACCCCCTCCCACACCCCCTTGCGGCAAAAACCTCACCAATCAACCCCTCCCTTGCGATTTTGGTCAAGAACAAGCACAAACATTCAATTTTGGTCTGGTTTCAGGCATTCCAACATGTAGCAAGCGTCAATTCTTGATTTCTACATGATTAAAGATTAGGTTTGATTGATCTTTCATAGTTCTTGATTCTTGATGAACCCTAATTTGAAATTGGTAAAGAAAAATTGACATTGATGATTGTTTGATGATGATATGATGTTAGTTATGTTATATGAATGTTGATCTATGCAGATCATGCAAGAAATCTATGGTTTTGTCATCTAGTTCATATATTGACAAAATTGGAAATTTTTCTTCATAAGAATTCATGTTTTGATAAATGATTGATGTTAAATGGGTGATTATGATTGCTATGAACTTGATTAGGTATAAATTTGATAAATTTATGAATGAATTGGGTGTGTAATTTCCTGAAAGGGAAATGTTATTTATGTAGATCATTGTATATTATGAATTGGGCGTGTTCATGATGTTAGGATGATGTTAGGATCATGTTAGAATGCTTGTTGATGATGTCTAATATGGTAGATTGTGTTAATGGAGTTGTACGCATGTTGATGCATTACTTGGGAAATTTGGGTTCTTAAGGAATATACATGATGTTGGGTTATGTTAAGAGATTATGAAACCATGTTTGGAATCATGATACGTCATGGTGGTTTATGATTTATAAGGTAAAATTGTAATTGTGTACTTCTTGGGATTTGTATGAGTTGTATGATAAGCTATGGTAGTATGATGAGCTTTATGAAACTTGGGGTTATGATGTGGCAAACATGAACAACTTACATGATAACCTTATACGATGAATTGTTTTATTTGGTCAAACAAGAATCTAATTAATATGTCACTAATGGGTCAAACGGGTCAACTAGGTCAAATGAGTCTTATTTTCCAAAACCTTAGATCAAGGTGTTTATTGAGCACCTAAGTCTTATTTTCTAAAACCTTAGGTCAACATGTTTATTGAGCACCTAGGGTTGTTAAGCTTTCTGTGTACACTTACTTACGTACTTGCATGTTCTATATAACCTTTGACGGGTTGTCTTTCCAGTCATTGTTAGCTCTTGTTATTGTTCGTTTACGCATCAGGTGAGTTCAATGCCCCACTTTTACTTACTTCTCTTTTTAGGGGAGAAAACATACTTTAATTTAAACGCCTTACTCTTAAACCTGTGTTTAGTAAGACATAGTGTGTTATACCATAGAAAGCCCTCACACTTTCAGATCGTTAATTAAGGTATCTACCGGGAAATCTTGTGTAGTACTACTAGGTCTAACAAGCCCCACCCGTGTGACCGGAAGTCAACGGGTGCAATATTGTCCTGAACAACTAAAAGCATCATGACCTGGTATGTCATGGCAGGAGGCAAACAGACAAACATAGTCAATTTCGATTGTGAAATCACTATTGTTTCTTTTCTAATGAAATTAGACTAGCTATCTATTTCAATGCAGTTTTTTTATATTTTACTAACGCTACTATTTATGATGATAACAAAATCTTGAACTTACCAACCCTCGTGTTGACACTTTTAGTATGCTTTCCGCAGGTTGTTATTAGCAGCTGCCGTAGGAGCACGCACGAGTCTTGCATAATTTGAACAAACATTTACCTACTTTTGTCTTATTGCATACTTACATATTTAGGTTTGGGCACGTGTTTTGCGTAGTTTATATTTAGTACTTTGTGTTTGAATTATTTACAAAATGCTTTTACAAATGGTTTAAAGTTTCAAACTCTGAATTGTTTTAAATGTTGCATATAGTGTCGTTCTGAGTAAGTAATGTCTGGAATCCTGGTTTGTAAATCCGCCTCACGGTAAAACCCTGCACGTTGATTTTGAGGGTGTGAAATAGATCATTTTTCTTAAAATCTATTTTCAGAAGATTAATTGATCCAACATTTCTCATAAGATCCATATTGTGATTTCTGTACAAGTTTAACTTAGTAATGCATTCGGGTGTAAAACATGGTTCAGAATTTACCTGAGTTGAGGTTGTTGAGCTTCCGGCCATTAGTGCATTGTTGATAGGAGTAACATCATCTACCTGGAATCTCTAGTCAATCACCTCTTCTCTTGAGGCTACAGCTGTTGTATGTCTTTGACTGGTAGAAGTAAAGGGGCATTGATAGGTTGGGGTTGTTTAAAGTTTGATGAACTTAGGGAAGATGGGGTTGACTTAGGTGTTTTGCATTCTTTGGAAAAATGTCCCAGCTGGTTATAGTTAAAGCACTTTAATTTATTCTTGTCAAACCTAAAACATGATCTTCTCTGCCTTAGGAACTTCCTTATAGTTCTCTGCTGAAACAACTAGCTCTAAAAAAGATCATGGCTATTTGATAGTTGATGTCCAATTCATCAAGATCATCTGGATGAATGCACTCCAGATATTTTTTAGAAAGCTGGAAGAAGTTGGCTTCTTCACTGATAAAGGATGAGTTTGAAGAGTAGGTTGATTAAGGAAGGTGATGTTTGGTGATTCCAGCTGCTGAAAGATGGTGATGGATAAGATTTAGCAGTTGGAGATTCAGGATAGGTGATCATTGGTACTTGATGATTCCCCATAGGAATTTGATAGGATTAGGAGTAGGGGTGGGAGTGGGAGTGAAAAGATTCATGAATAGGTGCCATAAGAGCTAATGACTTTATGTAACGCCCTGAAATTTCCAAAGTAAACCATTTATTAATAATGGGCTTTGTGAGGGTTAATTAATGTAAATAAGGAAGAAAGGTGGGTTATGAACTAAATTAACCCTAATAGGCTAGTTTGATGGGTTTAAGGGCCTTTATTCAGCCCTTAAACATGCATGACCAGCCACCACCCTCCTCATTTATAACCCTAGCCTCCAAACTTCTAGAGAGAGAAAGTAGAGAGAGAAAGTAGAGAGAGAAAGTAGAGAGAGAAAGTGAAGAAAACTCAAGGATTCGTGTTTTGTTGTTGAGGGGATTGGAGATCTGCAAGTTGTAGCTTCAAACCACAAGAAAGGAGCAACAAATCAACGTAAGAATCGTCCTCCAAACATCCATTTAGAACAGATCCGGATTTCTAGGATTTTAGGTTCAAAAGTTTCAAAGAATCACATAATGGTCATAGTTTTACATATGAGAACATGTAAAAAGGTTAGATATAGTCTCATGGATGATAAACCAAGGTTTTGGACGTAAAAAGTTAAGATTTTGGGTTAAAAACGGGCTGGTTCTTCATTTTTAGTCATCTAGCGAAACTGTGAGCCCGATCAGCGAAACTGTGGGCTCATCCAACGAAACTAAGAGAGCTCCAGTGAAACTATAGTTTCGCTGGTAATTTCGCTAGTGCCCAGGTTAACCCGTAGATATTGAGAAACTAGGAAATTCCAATGAAAGTTGGGCGTAACTGGTAGCGAAACTGTAGTGCGATACTGGCAGCGAAACTGCTGGGCGAAACTGGCAGCGAAACTGCTGGGTGAAACTGACGGCGAAACTGATGGGAAAAACTGGCAGCGAAACTATCGAGCGAAACTGGCAGCGAAACTGCCAGTGAAACTATAGCGAATCTAGCAGCGAAATTACCAACGAAATTGCATATAAATGACCTATTTGAGTGTTAACTATTATGCATACCATGTGACCTGATCGTAGGCTAAGTAGCTTAGACGCAAGGTTACTTAACGACCAGGTGAGTTCTAGATCCCTTTATTTGCAAGTTTTTCCATATTTTAGGGCTAATATGCATAGTAAACCTAAGGTTTTCAAGGCAAAGATTTCAAAAGGTTTTAACAAGAAAATAATTTTTCCTATAACAAAATATGCTATATAAAGTCCTTAAAAAAATTTTGCACGCTAACCAGGTCAGCCCCGCCCCAGCCAGGGGCGTTTCCCCTTGGACCCCACTAGGGGTTGCCGCCCCTAGAACCCTGCTGTTAGGGGTTGCCGCCCCTAAACCCTCACTGTCCCACGGAGGATCGGTTATATGGTTTATTTCTCATTTGTTGATAAAATGTGAATGTATAGACTAAGAGTTCATTTCTTATCATATATAAGTATATGTACAACTAAAAATGTGAGTTAAACTTAAAAAAATGTTATTGGGCCCATAACGTGTACCTTGATAAAGTAATTTCTTGCAAGCAAATGACAGTGGAGGGTTGCATTTGTTGTGCCCTCATAACAGTAAAGTAAAGGCTCGAACAGGCAGGTCAGTAAGGCCTGGATTGGCATGACAATAATGACCTGTTTAGGTATGATAGTAAGACCTGAATTGGCAAGTCGGTAAAGCTTAGAGGGATGGAAGCATGGATCTAAAGCTTACTGGAAACCAAAGACTGGCATCCCTGATTCAGCAGATTGTTAAATTCTCCTTTCAAAATTTATCTAATGTACTTAGGACAATGTCAATGTTTTATTTTAATTATGTCGTAATGGATTGAAACTTAATATACTTTTCCACTGCAATGTTTATTTAAATGAATATTTTAAATCTATGTTTTTGCTATGAATGACTAACTGTAGGGCTTCCTGGGATTAGGGGCCTTACACATTAAGGGGTTTGAAGATCTGTCAAGTGATTCTACATGTATATCCATTTTCATCTGATATGCACTCATGATGCCATATAACTCCTCAAGAGTCATTATCCTTAGATTATTAGTTCTTCTAAAGGACATCGTGTAAATTGTCCATGTATTTGGTAGGAACCTTAAGAACCTTCTAAGAACATCGCTATTCTACATCTTTACTCCAGCTTCATTTAGAGAGTCTAGTAGCTTAACATATCTAAGATATGTTACAGTGATGGTTTCTCCTGTTGTAAATCCAAAGTTTTTAAACTTTTGCTTGAAGACATCTTTTTTGTTTGCCTTCATGCTGTAAGGCCCACGTTCCGGGCACCTTACGGTTGGTCATTCATCGCACTACAATAAACATTAAGTAAAATAACGCAGCGGATTCAATAATATATACATTCTCATTTCATCATAAAAGCTTTTACATAGTTGACTTGACTACAAAATACAAGCTTTCTTTACATTGCCTACTTTACTA
>BJCO01003086.1:0-14586 GCA_018326465.1 Flaveria floridana
CATTTTTGGGATGGCATCCATTAGTATAACAATGACGTTTTTGTGATGTAATACAATTATGATATTTTGTAACAGTTAACTGTATTGTATTACTTTACAAAAGCTATCAGTAATATATAAAATGGTTTTAATTAATTCCCGCTATGATGTTTTGAATAAATGTATGTTTTATGTGCGATGAATGACCAACTGTGAGGTGCCTGGGAACGGGGCCTTACAACCATGTGTACTAGAACTTGGTATGTTCATCTAAATAGTTTTGAGAATCAAAGGCAACTTTAAGAGAGTCTTGCCCCAAGCATTCATATTATAGTTCATAATGAACCGGTCATATGATTTTGGTAGTCATTTGATAATGATATCCTCAACCAGCTTATTACTTAAAAGGATCTCAAGAAGTGCTTGGTGATCAAAATATTCTTTCATCTTCAACACACGAATACACATCAAAGAACCCTCTTGCATTCTAGTAGTAATGAAGGACTTCATCACTTTACTAGAATATTTTATTCGGTTGCTCAATCATGTCAAATGCTATCATGTTTTCTAGGTTTCCCTAAAGTTCTGAAATCATGAAAGTTAGCATAATACAACAGACTTTTATGGAGTTATCCATATGCGTTTCCTAGTTCCTAGAATAGTTCCCATTTGGGTAGTGAGTTCTTTAGGAATTGATCATTCGAGAACATACATTTTCTTCTCTACCTTGACAATAATTTTTAAGCTCCCAAACCAATCCATAAATTCAAAGTTGTTGAGTTTGTCTATTTTAGGGGTTGACCTAAGAGAGAAAGGAGTGGCATGATTTGTTTCGTTGGACATCTACAAAATTCAAAAGAATTTTGTTTAGTATTTTCCTACTTAACTTCCTAATTAATTGTAAGATACAATTAAAAATATATATGTAATTAGGATGAGATCTTGTTTCACCAAAACTCAATGATTAGCTAAAGCTCTCTCGTCTGTCATGATTACGCAGGTAGGTAAGGAGTACCAATTGTGTCTACTACACAACTCTTAGTTAGGGGTCGCATGACGAGCATTGTCATGCTTTAGCACGTTTAATCCCAACTACGCACACTTAAACAATTTGAAGTGACATTAGCCATTTATTTGTATCTTTATAACCGAATTAAGTTACTTAGGAGTCACGATTGTATCTTTCACTAAAACCGTAGGCCCGGATGCAAGGTGAAATATCAATTTTAATTCCGGATTTGTTTTATGTTTTAGTTACCTTGCGAGTCAAATACATATTGGACGACTGTAGCATGAGACAGGTCGGGCAATTTTATAAAAATCCAAATTTATAGTTGGTTTGTGATATCATTTTGAAAATCGTTTCAATCGCTAGACACAATCCAGTTCTAAATACCCTATTTTATCTATATTGGTCGTGATCACAAACAAAATTTTAAAGTAATAAACATTTTATTAGTTTAGTGTTTAAAATATTTTTTTTGTCTTAAATGTGTTTTAGTTTAAATAAAACTCTGTTTATTTAATTAACTTCTCAAGAATTAAACCTTTTAGTTTTTTGTTTTGATTTTAAAAACATGTTTCTAAAGTTTTGTGGTTTTTAATTATCTCATCTATAAATTATCACAACCACATATACAATAAAACACAAAAACCAAGCAACTAATAAATATTGTTTGGTTTTGTTTTAGCCATCCAACGAACCCAATCAATTCTAGGATCTCCATCTTACCTCTTTATTGTTTTAGCCATCCAACTAAACTTGTAACCTCCCATTAGCTTCAAGATCTCCATCTTACCTCTTGCACGTTTTTTTGTCTTTTGGTCTTCTATTCTTCGTCTTCTGGTATACGATAATTACAAATAAACAAATTTTATAAATAACAAATAAACCTCTATATTATATTAAGGTTTCAAAACACCTGAAATAATAATACAATCATAAAAAAACAAATAAACAAAAAAAAAATTCAATCACGGGTTACTAGTGCTCGGTTTGAATCACAATTAATCTCAAACTCAAAAAAATAGACTTTGACTAAAGTTTCAAACTTTAATAATTTAAGTTACTATTTTTTAGAAACTTTTAAACCATAATCACGATCTTTTATCAAAATCAAAGCTTTTTGACAAATAAACGCAAGACCAATGATTTAATGTTCAAACACGCATAAAAGTGGCTCTAATACCACTATTGGGTATTGTTTGTAAACTTTAACCAATTAAAGTTATGAAAAACAAACTATTTAATATCAAATTCAAATAGGAATCCAATTACACGTATATAAGCAAATAACAAGCAGAGATAAGTTAAAAAATTTACTCTTAATGATAAAGTTCAAAGCTTTACACCTCAGAAGCAAAAACAATCTCGCTAGAGGATCATATTAATGACAAAAATCTTGTAACGATTGCAATCCGTAAAATCCATCAATGGTGGCGTCGGCGGACGGTGGTTGTTGGTGGTGTTCTGTTAAACCCAGGAGGTTGGTGAAGTCGACAGAAAAGACGGGATGTGGATTAGTGTTTCCCTAATCCCATATTATATATAAAAACAATTTCGTATTAAACCTTCTTAGTTTCATTTTTGGTCCTTTTTAATTATTAACATTTAGTAATTAATATGTAATTATATTTTAATTAAATTTAGACGTATGGTTTTACTAATTAACCTTAATTTAGTTAAAACCATTCATCCTTTAGTTAATTAACAATTAATCAATAAACGTTCAATCTCTATTTAATTAGTTATTTCTCTAAATAATTAATAACCACTTATTAAAGCTTAATTCATGAATCATAATGTTGGATCATATGAGGTTGGTGTAACCAAAACAACATTTAGAATATTTTAAAGTACAATTGAAGAAGTCTTTTGAAGACAAAGCTGCTCCTTCAAAGATAAATTGACGATCTTCCGAAGCTTAAGTATGAAGAGCTTACAAAGGAAAACTAAGTCTTCCGAGACTAGGTAGTTTTTCTTCTGAAGTATATGAAGAACTTGCAAAGGAAGAACTAAGTCTTACGAAGACTAAGTAGTTCTTCTTCCGAATTACTCACACTTAGAAGATCCAAGGCATAGTCTTCCGAATCATGAAGTCATGAAGACATGTAGAAGACTCGAAAGAAGTTGATTCTTCTAATGTATAAATGACATCGGAAGAACTTATTCTTCCGAATCCATTTACCTTCGAAAGAACCAACTATGAACCAGTGGACATATATATGGGTTGTCTGACATCCGCTGCCAACTCTGATATACTGCATGGTGCTTTCCCAGGCCCATGTAGTTGACCATACTTTAATCTACTGTCACCTTTATCAATTAGTATAGTTGCCATCTTTAGCTGGTGACAAAAGGTAAGTCATGGACCTTTCATAGCTACCTAATTCTAGGATAGTATTTTATCTTAGATGCTTTACTTCTAGCAATGTAGTATTTGTCTAGTTGTAAATTCCAGCTGGTTATCCAAGTATAACTGCCTCTAGATAGTAGTATATATAGTTTCTCATTGTAACTCATCAAACTATGCTTGTAAGGGTCTTGTAATACTGAGTTGAGAAGTAATATATACAAGTATTTTGAAAATCATTCTTGTGTTCATCAACTTATTATATTATTCTCAAGTTTGTTAGAGATTCTGCTTTATTAACCAAGTGAAACTTAGTGAGTTTGTGAGATAAACCTGTGTTGTGAGACCAACATCGATTTTGCAATTGGTATCAGAGCATTTTAGGCTCTTGATTGTGAGATCTAACCATCCCAAATCATTCTTGTTTCTTCACACTTACTTCATTCAAATGGTTCTCAACTAGAAATTTTCTAAGACTGAGATAGGAACCATGACCAAGGCCTCTATTATCACTCCTGATAACTTTAGAGCCTAGTGTCAACGTATTGAAGGCTTTATCAAGTATCAAGACAGCCGAATATGGAGATCAGTCACTCATGGTCCTTACAAGCCAAAGGTGGTATCAATAGCTTGTAATGGTGCCATGATTAAGAAAGCTGTTGAACACTACTCTAATGAAGACTTTAAGAAGATGGAGATCGACTGTAAAGCCTTGGCTGTGTTGCTTACAGCCATACCAAATTCCATAATGGTAGGCTTTCAGCAATGCAAGTCAGCCAAAGAACTATTTGATCCTTTGACATTGATGTACTCCGGTTCAACTGAATCTAAAGAGTCCAAGAAAGATGTACCGAAGCAGAAGTTTGAAAACTTCACTTACATTGTTTGGTGATACCTTGAGCCAACAATACTTCAGGTACGTGGACTTGATCGCATCTCTTCAGTCTATGGGAGTGATTCTTGAGAAGAGAGACATAGTAAGAAAATTCATGAGTGCACTTTCTCATGAATGGACTTTCTACCATGTTTCAATCAAGAGAACTGAGAAATCTCAACACTCTCATCATGATTGAACCATATGGAATCCTTGACGGATACCATATGGAGATGAGAACTCAGAAGGAGCATCAGGTGAGTAGAAGCTCAAACCTTCCTGTAAGTAATGCTCTACATACTACTGAAGCTTCAAGAACTCCCCAGCCCTAGATGTACCTTAAATACCCCCATCAGCCATCCTCCTCATCTAGGCCTTACATTACATTTCCTGAGACACCCAGGTCTCAACAAGCTCAATAAAATCCTTTCCAGGATAGTTGTGCTTTTGTTTCAAGAAATGAGCACTCTAGAGATTTTCAATTTTGTTTTGATGATCTCGAGTGTTTTAGCCAAGAGTATGTGGAGTACATGGACATTGTTCAACACATGGCTCTTTTTACCTACAGAGCGAAGAAGTTTTTCAAGAGAACTGGAAGGAAATTTCCTCAAAACCCAACCAATAACAAATTTGAGTTTGATAAGTCAAAGGCCAAGTGCTACAATTGCAACCAACTTGGCCAATTTGCAAGGGAATGCAAGGCTCCTAGATCCAATCCTGGAGCAGCTCAAGCCTCCCAACATCCTGCTACCCTAAAGGCTGTAACCAAACCAACTAAACAACAAACTGTAGCTGTTCCTCAAGAGGTTGATTGGGGCTTCATGGTGTAAGATGTCACTCCTGCTCAAGCTCTCATGGATGGAACCAAAGACACCAAGGTATATGAACATCTCTATACCCCAGCCTGTATTACTAAGGTTAAATTGTATCAGGACTACAACATGGAAATTAAATTTGACATTGAGTCCATCAACATATTAAAATCTGACTTCAAGAGAGTAGAATCTGACTATAAACTCAAAATTGAAGAGTTAGAGAAAACTGTATCTTTTTTATGAAACAAACACTCAAACTAAGGTGCTCAAATAAAAGATTTAGTCTCCAAGTTGACTGAGGCTCAAGCCCAGCTAGTAATAGCTGAGGCTAAAGCAAAGAAGTATGCTATTTAAGAGCATAACTTTAACACCATCATTGCATCATCCTCCTACTCAAAGGTGTGTTATCAAGATAAAAGTGGGTTGGGAACTAATGAAATTGCTCCACCACACCCTTATGTGTCTGTTAGACAGTCAAGATGTGGTATTGATGAGCAAGAGGTTTCAACAGCTGACCCACTACCTAATAAGTAGAAGAATGATGCAACAGTTGTGACAACCATAGTGAAGGATAAGGTAGAAAATCTCATCAACACCGCTGATGATCAACCCCTAACCACCAAAGAAAGAAAGAACAAAATCAAGGCAGCAAGAAAAACTGCAAAGACGGTGGTTGAGTCTAGGTTGAAAATAGACACAAAGCAAAAAGGGTGTATTCATCTCAGCTGGATTCTAAGTGATTAAAAACTCTGGTTCAGGAAAGGAGTGTAGTACCAGCATTCCTATCCAGCTGAAGGATCAAAAGTTGAAGGGAAGGCTGTTGAAGAAGAGAAGAAGTGCAAGAAACAATAGCCCTCATGCCCTATTAAAGTTAACATTGAGTGATAATCTATAGTCTGCATAACCACATGGCTAAATATTTTTACTACAATACTGCAAGCACACATTATGCAACCAATGTTAAGAGAGAAAGAGTCAAGGAATGTTTCACATTTGGACCTTACCATAAGATCAAGTGTTAAGGAAAGGAAAGCTTGTTTCTGAAGGCAATTTGCTTTCGGAAGAAACTCATTCTTCCGAAAGGAAAATGGCTTCGGAAGACAAGGAAAAGAACAAACAAAGAAACAAAAGGAATCCTTTGAAACCTTCCTAGAAGAAAACTGCTTCAGAATAAAAGGTGGTGACAACTTCTTCCGAGAATAAAGAAGCCTCGGAAGCAAGTCATGCTGCTCAAGCCTCTTCAGGCTTATCTACACTGATCAACCATAGTATGGAATGGAGGATTAGAAAAGATGTTGCAACCCAAACCTCTTCTTCACAAGACATAGTTGAACCCCCATACATACATTTTGGTTTAATTATGTCATTTACATTGGAAGAGCCCAAGACCAACAAGGCCTGTGCTTCCAATAGTAACTAATCATTTCACCTTATGTGCAGTGACATTCACATGACAAGAATGGAAATATGTGGATTGTGGATAGTGGATGCTCCAGGCACATGACAGGAAATAGATCTCTCCTATAATAATTTGAACATTTTGATGGAGGTCTTGTTAAGTTTGGAGGTAAAGTTCGGAGGATACATTTCTGGTAGAGGTACTGTATCCAATGGTAAGTTAAAAGTTGACAAAGTAAACTTTGTCAAACAGCTTGAACACAATCTCTTGAGTGTTTCTTAATTCTGTGAACAAAAGCAACAAATGTACAAGCTGGATATGAACCATGCTTCCCACAGGGTGAAGTATCATGCTTTCTTTAAAAAGCTAATGGCGATGAGTTAACTCTATGGCATAAAAGAATATGTTGTTAATTTTAAAACCATGAACAAACTGGTTAAAAATAACTTGGTACATGGTGCGCCTAAAAAGGAGTTTTTCTGTAAAGACAACTATGTTGCTTGTCTGAAAAGGAAGCAACACAAGGTATCTCACAAATCCAAAGAGGTTAACTCCATCACCACCCCATTACACTTATTGCATATGGATCTATTTGGTCATACAAGTATAATGAGCATTAGAAGAAAATCATATTGCCTTATGATAGTTGATGATTTTACAAGATTTACATGGGTATTCTTTTTAAGAACTAAAGATGAAACTACTGAAACGTTAAAATCTTTTATTTTTAAAATTGAAAATCAAACTGATCATAAGGTAAAGACAATTATAAGTGATTAAGGAAATGAGTTTAAGAATCAAGTTCTTGACTAATTTTGCAACTCAAAATGGACTACCAGACAATACACTGCTCCTAGAACTCCTTAACAGAATGGTGTTGCTAAGTGGAGGAACATGTTACTTATTGAGGTTGCAAGAACTATGTTAGCTGATTCAAAGCTGCCTCTAACTTTCTGGGCAGAGGGAGTCAGCACTGCATGTTATGTGCAGAACGGGGTTCTCATTGTTAAGCTCCATGGAAAACCCCCTTATGAGCTATGGAACAAGATGACACCATTCATTGGCTTTCTAAGGTCCTTTGCAGTAGGTGCACCATACTTAACACAAAGGACAATATAGCAAAATTTGCTAAAAAGTTGGATGATGCTATCTTGTTGGGTATTCCTCAAACTCTATTGCCTATAGAGTGTACAAGATAAAAAATTAACAATTTAAGGAATCATCCAACATTGTTGTAAATGAGCACACTCATGTTAAAGGAAATGGTCCTGACCATATCTTTGATTTAGCGTTGTTTTCAAACTATTCTAAACCATCTTGTGAGAATGTTTCAGCTGGCACAGGAACTCAAAGCGACTCTTATGACGATCAATTGTTTGAGTTACCCAGACCTATTCAAATTTTTCCAAAAAGACATGAAGATTAAGCTCCCACTACTAGAAGTCTTGAAAGCTTGAACATCTCAGGAAACAGTGGAGCTTCAGCAAGTTTTTAGCCAACTGAGCCTCAGTAATCATCAGCTGACAACTCCAGCATTCAACACTAAGCTGGAAGAACAGGAAACTACTGATGCTATTTTACAACAAAATACCATTAATGCTATCATACATTCATTCAATCAGTTAGTATTGAATGAGTATGAGACATCAATTGGTGAGGGTGTTTGAAATCCTGAGCAAAACTTTTCCAACTTGGATTTATCTATGCAACTAGATGTGATTCCTAGGCTCATGATACACAACACTCATCCAGCTAAAACATCATTAGGGATGTCTTAAAAGGTGTAAGAATGAGAAGTCAGACTCACAATAGGAATGTCTGCTTGAAGTCATGCTTTCTCTCTCAAATGAAACCCAAAAAGGTAGAAGAATCCCTCAAGGAAAACAATTAGGTTGAAGCAATGCAAGAGGAGTTGCTTCAATTCAAGAGGCAAAAGGTATGGAACTTGTGTCCATTTCCACCTGGCTAAATCCTAATTAGCACTGAGTGGGTATTCAAAAATAAAAGAGACGATAGAGGTTTGATCATCAAAAACAAAGCTAGACTTGTGGTTCAAGGATACACACAAGACGAATGCATAAATTACACTAATATCTTTGTACCTGTTGCAAGACTTGAGGCTGTGCGAATCTTCCTTACTTTTACAGCATCCAAGAACTTCATAGTCCATCAACTTGATGTCAAATGTGCATTTCTGTATGGGGATATCGACAGAGAAGTCTATGTGTGTCAGCCACCTAGATTTGAAGACCCACAACACCCTAACTATGTGTACAAACTAGATAAAGCTTTTTATGGGTTACACCAAGCACCTAGGTTGTGGTATGAGACACTATCTCAGTTTCTTAGAAAGAATGGCTACACTAAAGGCACCATAGACAAGACATTGTTCATAAAGAAGTCTAGGAAGGACATGTTGTTTGTACAAGTGTATGTTGATGACATCAGATTTGGTTCCTCAAATGACTAAATGTGCAAAGACTTTGAAAGCATCATGAGGAAGAAGTTTGAGATGAGTTCCATGGAAAGATGGAGTTCTTCCTTGGAATTCAAGTGAAGCAGATGGAAGAAGGGTTCTTCGTCAATCAATCTAAGTATGTCAAGGACATCTTAGAAAGATTTGAGATGAAAGATTATATGCCAGCCAAGACACCTATACAAAGAAATCATAATCTTTGTCCTGATTCCAATGCGGAGGATACTGATCCGCATCAGTACAAGGAAGTTATTGGATCTTTGATGTATCTCACTGCAAGCAGACCTGATATCATGTTTACAACTTGCATTTGTGCAAGATACCAGGATGCTCCTAAGGTGTCTCACCTAATTGCTATTAAGAGAATTTTTAGATACCTCAAAGGAGCTCCCAAACTGGGTCTTTGGTATCCTAAGAATAAGGATTTCAATCTTTACAGTTACACTGATAGTGATTATGGTGGCTACAACATTAACAAGAAATCCACATCAGGAGGATGTCAATTTCTTGGTGGAAGGATCATCTCCTGGCAATTTTTTGAAGCAATCATGTGTCTCTACATCAACTGCTGAAACTAGATACATTGTTGCTGCAAGCTGCTGTCTCAACTGCTATAGATTCAGAATCAGATGTTAGACTATGGTTTCAACTTCATGGAGACTCCTATCCACATAGACAACAAGAGTGTTATTTCTATCACAGAAAATCCAGTCAAGCACTCCAAGACAAAGCATATTGATATTAAGTATTATTTCATTCGAGAAATTAATGAGAAAAACTTAGTCAAACTAGTCAAAGTTGATTCAAATAAATAATATGCTGATTTGATCACCAAAGCCTTTGATGAATAAAGATTTAAGTATTTGATTATGGCTATTATGATGATTAACGTTGACTAGTCAATCTTTTTTGAAAATCTTTTGAAAAGATGTATTGTCTAAGTTGTCTTTATACAATCTAATCCCTGTTACGAAAAGTTTTTCTTCAAATTTTCTAAGTATGAATGCTTTCCAAGAGAAATTTACTCTCGGAAGAGAATTTTATCTATCTTTCGAAGACAATTTCATCTGTACAAGTATTTTCTTCCGAAGAGGTTTTAGCCTCGAAAGAAAATTTGATCATACATCAAATTCCTTCCAAAGCTTACCAACTTTTCTTCTCGGAAGAACACTTTACTCTCGCAAGCAAAATTTGTCTTTGAGACATAGTTTGCTACGGAAGTAAAAGTGGTTTCGGAAGACGATACTGAGAAACATAAGTGTTTTCTCTCTGAAGCAATTTTACTCTCGGAAGAAAATCTTTACTTTGTAACGGAAATCTTTGGGCTCCACTCTGTAAAAAGTAAGATTTATTGATAATTTTTGAAATATTTTAAATGGTTTAACTTACCGCCCCTATCAAACCGGAACCTAAACTATCATTTCACCTTATCGATTTGGATTTTTACCTACCATTTAAATATTTACGACTCTCTTTCTTTACTTTCTTTACCACTGTAAAAGCCCCAAATTTCCACTATCTTCTTCGCTCACTCTCAAATTCCTTCCATCCAACAGTAAGTTCACAACAATGGCTTTGAATCCCCAACACAACCAAGTTGCCATCGTTGATTCTTCAAAGGAAGCTGACTTTGCCCCCATCGTCCAACTTTTGTCCTAATCTGCATTCTTTACTGTTCTTACTGTTAACCCTAACATCTAGTCAAACCACATGGCCGAATTCTAGGCTAATGGTCAAAAAACATGCTCAATGATGAAAGTGTTATCAGATCAAGGATTTGCAGACATGATTTTATCATAAGTGAAAGCAACTTCAGGGAGCATCTGGAACTTCATGACGAAGGAGCCCCCACTGAATTCCCCAAGTCTAATTTGGAGGATACATACACCCAAATGGGATATGGAGAGTATGTAAGCAAGTCTATAGTTTACAAGTTCAACTTTCTTACAACTGGAAGTTCTTGCTAACATTGTCCTGCACAGCGTATCTAACAAATCAGGGGGTTGGGATGAAATCCCATATGATCTGGGCTACCTAGTCTATGGGTTGGTGAAGGCCTCCGCTTCAACTACTCAAGATTTGTGCTGAACAATCTAAGAGGTAGTCTCACCAAGAATACATTCTATATGTATCGCAGGTTTATTTAGCACATAATCAACTGTGAGTTGGACCAGGACAAACTAGAATGTGGAAATGTTCTAGTGGTCCCTCACATGAGGTCTGGCATCTTCAAAATGCTGAAGAAGGTATCCACCAACTTTACAGGAAGGTTCACTGATCTCCTTCTAGGTATGCTTGAGCCAATGGCTCCTTGTGACATTCTTGCAGACCTAGCATATGATGAACCCACACCAGACACCACCACCACACAGCCAATCACTTCTTCCCACCTAATCAAAATCACATACAAGAGACGCCCCAAATGAACCCTTGTTCAATCTACTCTAATTAAACAAGTTCAATCTATTCAAACCAAAAAGGCTAGAGTGGAACTCAGGGCTCCCACTCAGTCAGAGGTCCAACCATCCTCCTTAATTAACCTTAATATCTGTGTTGACTCTCCTCAGTGTCAACTTGATGAGCCCATTTCCCAAGCCACAAGACCTCAGGGTGAGTCCTAACACTCTCCTGAGCAACCTAAAAGGGACATCCGTATCATTGGCTTATCTGATATTGCAGAGGAGTCATTAGGTGCTGACAAAGGTCCCGGGTCATTAGAAATAACCTCTGTATCCTTTCTTAACTTATTAACCCTACCTGATGAGGATATCATGTCTCATCAGGGCGATGATATTGATCTACCACACCACTCCCCAGATCAACTAAGCCCTAGGGAACCCCTAATAGCTAGCCCACATCAGCTAGCCCAAACTAAGGTGAGTCCAACCAGAGTGGAGGTGACTCATGTAGATTCAACTACCACTACTGAGAATATTTCATTAGCCTCTTAGGATAGTGGTCATATAAGTGGGATTGAATATATGGCAACTTTACCCATTGATGACTCTGAAAAAGACACCAGTATGTAAGGGTATCCAGGGCGCCAAGAAACCATATCTGGTGGTGATGATGAACATACCAGGTATGTTATCTCATCTCCTAATAATTCTTCTAAAGAAGATAAGGGTAGCCTACAACTCACCGTTAAGTACATACTTTCTAAAGTCTCAAACCTTGAATCCAAGGTTAGGACTTTAGAGGATAGGTCTGCCACTCAGCAACTTGAGATTAAAAATCTCAAGGCTCAACTAGCTGAGAGACAGAATGAGAAGTCTGTTAGGCATGTACATACTCAGGTTTCTTTAAGTTCTAACTCTAGCTCATATACTTCTCAAGATGATGCTACCAAAAAGGGGGAGAATGTACATAAAAAAAGACATGAGGAACCCAGCCTTGCCATCATAACATCTTCCCTTGATGTCATTTCTTCTTTTTATCCCACCACATAACAACACCCTGCAATCATCTTCCCTCAACCAGCTCCCATTACTATTCAAGTTGACCTAAGGATGCTTATCGACCTCAACTGGGTTTTAACCAAATTTCTGATAAGTTCCTCCCTTGAACAACCCTCCCCTGATGTAGTTGTTGCCTACTTTAGAGCTGAGGAGCTTCTAAGGCTGAGTGCACCACCTACCTTTAAAAAGAAAGATAATCAACCTAAGGTCTCTATTGAACATGAGATTAACTTTGAAGGGGATATACAGACTCATGGACCAGCAATTGATTTAGCAGGGACATGTAGTGCAGTTCAAGTTTCTTTCAAAGCAAAAAGTCAAGCTGCGGAATGAATTATGGAACCATCTTCCTTGTCCGATGATCTGTTCATCACAGAGGCCATTGTAGAACTAGCCTATGAGGTAAACAGCGAGGACTTCCTTACAACTCTCCTATCTTAAACATCACAAGTTCAACCCCGCTCTCCCCAACCTGAATCCTCTAAGCCTGAGTCTTCAAAAGCTGATCTTCCTCTGATCTTAAGGGGAAGAGGAAACTTACTGCTAAGGAGCTTCTAGAGGAGGAAAGGTTGGAAAAGCTTAAGAAGAAGGGAAGAGTTGATACTGGGAAGTTGTTGGCTGTAAGCAGCAAAGTAGCAGCAGCCGATCAAGAAAGTATGAACAACAAGAAGAGAGTGGAGGTGACAGACAGGCTCATCAGCATGGGAGTAAACAATGAAAAAATAGTTCTACTCCCACTTGATGAGCTTCTAAAGTTAGAGAAGGCAACCTTGCTGCAAAAAGGAAAGGTGGAAGTAGCAAGGTTGCCATGGACAAGGAAAAGAGGAAAAGGAAGGAAGAGGCAATGCAAAGGGAGAGGTTAGAGAGGATAGCCTTTCTATGCTCTAGAGGCTATTTTCATGAGGATTTGGCACCTCATGATAATGATACGATCTTGTTTCTTTTCTTCAAAGAGCAAGATCAAATCACCAAGGAGAGGAAGAGGACTGCAAGGGAGAAGCTGAGGGAGAAGCTGAGGGAGAAGTAGAAGGAGGAGGAAGAGGCACATCTTGTAGCTACTAAGAAGGTAGGAGATAAGGAATGGATGAAAGCATATCTCAAAGCCCCTGGCTTCACTAGCAAGTAAGTGGATCCAATGTCAGAGAAGACCCTACAGCGACATGTCAGTGACATCAAGGCTGACATTCGCTTAGGAAGAAGGCAGGAGGTACCTCAAGTACCATTTGTTAAAAGGCTGGCACCCAAACCAACACCCAAACTAGCACATAAACCACAACCACAACCTATGCCCACACCTTTTACCTTCCCCATCAAGATTGAACCAACCACTTAACCTACACCATTAGATTTACCTACACCCTCACCCACTACTTCCCAACAACTACCACCACCACCTATCCTTAAACCTAAAACATAACCCAGAATCCAATCACTACCTAAACCATCTTCTGAACCTTCTAAGCCCCTGACCTTAGAAGAGTTCAAGAAGATCAAGAGAAAGCTCATCAACCGCACAACATTGAGCGACATCTCTTGTGAGGAAGAGTCAATTAAGCTGAAATATATTGATGACTCTTCCAGTTCCCTCACAAGAGATGCATTCCATGATCTACCTATGGGAACATTGGATCAAGCTCTCCAACTTCTTGCAACTAATTCAGATACACTAAAGGAAGAAAAGAATAAGTTAAGAAGGAGACTGGTGACTCTGCTAGACACTAGGAAAGGGGACAAACTACTAACCAGGCCCCTCAATCCTAGAAGGCAAATAGTCTAGTGGAGGTTTGATGAAACTTCTCACAGCTTTGCTATGAAAAGGGAAAATAGTGAAGTAGAGAGGCTAAATACTTCATCTCTGCTACACTCTAGTAGATTTAACATTGCTGAGTTAGCAGAGAAACCGTTGTCCAATCCTTCCAACTCTTAGGTTGCTTCTCATATTAGAAACCATCTGAGCAGTCTTCATCTGGCTGAACTTACAAAGAAAGCCAAGACTGAAGAGGAGTTGAAAACGAGAGCAAAGGATGTCGAAGAAGGTATAACCACAAAAGGAAAAACATTCCTACAGATGATTGTGTGACATTCGGTGATTTTCCGTTACCAAACTCTGTTAGTTCCGTTAAGTTTTACATACACGCGTTGTAAGCACACACTAGTTGTCGTTTGACGTTGGTGACTTAATAGTAATTAATAATGTTAATTTAATAATAATCTAGTGGATTAAATGATTAT
>BJCO01003087.1:0-10592 GCA_018326465.1 Flaveria floridana
CTATTAAACTAGGAACTCAACATACCTAAGAATTATACCAAGAAGCAACTCAACTATACGAATTCAAATACAAATAACAAAGCTAAGTGGTGCTTGGCGGAACCTGAGAATTTTGATTACTTGATTGTAGAATTGCTTGAGAAGATCCATCCATGAATTATGAAGCAAGAGACAACACACAACTCCCATTAATATCAATCACATTGCAATTATATAAATCTCACATAAGATAACATAAGGTTGTATAAATGTTTTATCACATAAGTTTAATAATGACACAATGAAGTCATTGTGTCTTTCATAAATGACACAATAAAAATCCGTTAATTTTTTTTTATTTTTTTTAATTTTTCGTTTATTTTTTTCTTAGTGATGACGACTAGGGGAACAAAAGCTCCGAATTACATTTTTGAAATCTGATTTAGATTGTGAGATATAATTTTTTTGTGTCTTTTTTTGACTTATTGTGTCTTCTCACACTTTGTAACAAAAATACACTTTGTATTTGATCCTTTTTCATGATAATATTAGCCTTTCAAAAAATTTAATAAGAACTTACAAATGGGTATATATGACATTAAAAAAATTTAGAGGGGGAAACATGCTTTTAATCTATTTGTTGTTTACAAGATTGGTATTGGGTAAGGGAAAATTTACCAATTATGAAGTTTTAGTAAAAATAAGGGCAGATTAGTCATTATATAAATTAGTTTAATGAAATGGGTAAATTTGCCAATTATGAGGTTTTATAAGGGGATATATGCATTTAAAATTTTTGTTTAGCTATACATGCAATTAAAGAGTTTTAGAAGAAGAAATATGCTTTTAACCTAGAAATTAAGGGAAAAAAGAGATACATACTATTTTATTAAGTAATAAATAAACCCAGTTAGGTCGTATTTTTCAAGACCAAGAATCCTATGAGTTAGTAAGCAAGCCCCGTGTAAGCAAAATAAGAAGGGTCTACATCTGCTGACGTTAAATGTTAACGGATTGTTAGACCAACCCTAAACCCAACAAGTAGACAACCTTATTATAGCAATATGATATTCTACGATGAGTGATTCATTGAATTAAATCGTTAATTTGACCCATTTGATTGTGCTTACACCTACATCATTTGATATCAGAGCTCTTGGTTGTTCAAATGGATCAACATAAATATTAATGCCTTCATGTTCATAGAATCACGCAAAAGCAACGAGACGATGCATTGGTTATCCATTTCATGCGTGAGGAATTTGTAGATTCGTAGACTCAGGGAGTGAATGAGCCGGTCTAACTTATAAGATGCATACACTGAAGGAACATGAACTGGAATTTAATGTCCATGGCAAAGGTTTTGGGGAAGAAGGGTATCCTTTCAGTGGTGGCAATACTATCCATGTTGGTCGAGATCGACGATGATTACGCTAGTGGTGTTCAAAGCATGGCTACTCCTACCATAAATGGTGAATTTCACAGTTACATTTTTGTGGTTAGGAAAGACAAGTCAAAAGACATAATTGCATGGATTAGTGAACCTGAAAGTTTTTATAAAACTCTGATTGAGTGTTATTTTCAACCTAGGGAGTATGATGCGTGAACATCCCAAACAACCAACAGTGAAGACGACCAGTTCTATGTGCGAGTTTGATAAATGATCAGAGACTGTCATTGATTTTAAATATTTTTTAAATTTGAATTCCTTTATGTTTAGATGATTTTTATTTGTTTTCTTTTCATGTGCAATAAACTCTAGCATTTAAGGATATCTAAATCATACAAATAATCAGATGTTTTATTAAGGAATTATCAACAAGACCTTGTAATAATCTTGAGAGAGCCGATGTTCGGTTGGAACCTTTTGGTTTCAAACCCTTGTACAAATCACTACTTTGACCCATTCGATGCGCCTTCGCTAATTAATTTATACAAGTGAGTTATTTAAACCAAATCTACTTGAGTTATAATTAAGAAAAAAAATTTGCAAAAGCTATAGTTTTATTTTAAAATTCCAACTACATGAGATCAGAGGTGTTCATGTGTCAAAGACCGGACCAACCCACCCTAAGAGTAAAATGATTATAAATTATGATGTTAGTAGAGTATGATGCAAATAATAGATAACTTTGTAAAATTGTAACCAACTTTTAAAAATATTTTTATTAGGCCACTCATAAACTTTTTGTTATAATAAGATCACTCATAAATATTTTTTGTCTCTATTAAATCATTAAAGATTCAGAATTATTTATTGCAAAATATTTTTTTTAAATGAAATATTAAAAAAAATAGATTTATAAGAAACTGAATTATTTAAATTATTTTATGAATTATTTAAAAAAGGTTTAAAAGTATAAATGAACTAATTGGAACACTCCTAAACTTTAGTGACCTGATTGTAACATATAAAAATATTAATATTCTGATTGGAACATATTTAAATATAAGTTTATAAATTGAAATATTTTTAAAACTTAGAAACATTTTTGTGAAGTTTTCACACCCTACTTATTCAAAATCTATCTTGAATTTGACCCTAACTTTACCAAACAATTAAAAACTAATACACACTTAAAATATTTAGATACGAATATAGTTGGGGTTCATTTCATTTATTTTCTATATTTAAACAAACTAGGTGTGATGTCGCGACGCACGTTGCGCGTTTTGAAAACAGATAAAACCGAGGCCCAGACAACCCATCGTCACAACCACAAGTTAATTGTTTCATCACATCACAAACCGACAGGTTAATATAGGAAACAACGCAATCGTCAAAGCGCCATTCAAAACTAAATACTTCTTAAACCGAGGCTCAGATAAACGCATATTGTTTGATTATCACGTTTTTACCATCATAGCCTTTTTTTAAAGGGAGGTGGAACCTGTTCTAAAGAACGGACACAACCGAAGCTACATGAGGGTTAAAGGAACATAATTTACCTCAAGACACCTAAACCAAACCAAATCAAAGTCATTAAACGTTTGGTTCAAAAAGTTCATAGGTTTAGCTTAAATCCGTTAAGACACATCTCGTGTAACACATGAATATAACTCTTCCACAATTAATTTGGTCATATATGTTGCTTAAAAGGAAGTTCCGTGTCCATTCTTTTATGGTATGGTAAATAAAGTTGTTTGAATTAAAATTATTAACAAATTAGGAATCAGAGTGATCATATTTGTCTAGGTAAATTATATATAAATTGATAACTTAGATTGCAAATAATAATATTATTTTCATTTTATAAGTCACGAGCATACGTTGTTTATGATAGGCTCCATCATCAAAACATTCGGACAACCTTAAGATATTCGTGTATCTTAAAATAATTTTTGGATGATTCTCACGAACCTATGTGTACCATGTATGTACATATTTATACGTGTTATATATAATTAAATAAATACGTTATTTTTCAAATGGATAAAATTAGTTTACAACAACGTTAAGCAGTAACAAATATTTATGGACCTTATTCATATATATGGTTACTTATACACTTTTAGTTTAGATCTTAAAGGGAGCTATGTATTAGTGAGTTTCTTTGGGTTACGCAAACCAACATTAACTGAAAAATCATTTTTTCACCTGCATTACATATTACACATTAAAGAGATCGACATATCCACACATTGAAGAGAAAGAGCAGAAGAATTAAAGGGATAAACTCTAACACTATATATGTAAATAGAACACTCGTCACCATCCACGTCAATTTTGGGCACACTTCATTTACAAATCACCAAAATTATTTAACATGGGTAGTCTACGAAGCGTTAATTGCGACACCACATACAATGACACTAATTCTAATGTTTTAGGGGTTGTTTGATTACCGCTGACTCAATAATATCTGACTGAGTCAGAAGCTGGCCCAGTTAAAACTGATTGAGTCTGCATCTGACTGAAACATAGTTGTTTGATTCAGTATCTGACTGACACTGTTAAATAATAAAAATAATTATATTACCCTTGTATTTAATTGGTGTTATGTTATAACTTCCTTCATAAATTATTTTAACACACAAAAGAAACCATCCAAAAACAAAACCCACTGCCATCACCATCTCTCTCTCTCTCTCTCTCACCCACTACCATCACCATCAAAAAAACAAAACCCCTTCTCTACATCCCCTCCCGACCACCACCGGCCTCCACCACCAAAACCACCACCACCACCACATCTGATCCACCTTCTGCAACCCTCTGAAGCCCATCAAAGATTCAATCTTTACCATCAATTCATTGATTCACACACCCACCCACGATATGCAAAACCCAACACCACCATCATCATCATCATCATCCACCACTGTGTACACCATCTTAACCATCACCACACTCCTCTCTCGGTGGATCGACGGAGGGGATGGGGGTTCGCAGAGGGGGTCGCGCGGTGGGGAGACCGTTGGAGAGGGGGTCGCCGACGGGTGGAAGACCTCGCGAGGGGGTCGCGCGGTGGGGGTGTGGCGGAGGAGGCGGAGGGCGGAGGTTGGCGTAGGGAGGGAGATAGGTAATCCTTAGAGGGGATTAGGCTCCAAGCAATAGAGAGAAAAGAGAAAACACTTTGGGGCAATTTTCTAGGTATTTTCATTATGCAAAACAGAATTTAAATATGCATGCGATCAATGGATCAACCACCCATGATCCTTATTTTATGCCACTATCACTAAACATGCAACCACTAAGTTAGGGATATGGAAATCATGCAAGACTAAGCAAACAACTAACTATCGATAAATAAATAAAATAGTAAACGATGTCTTCAAGTTTGGAAACGGGTCGGCCTGTTAATCTCTCGTTTGGGCCGAGCATTCTGTTGGTCTGTATCTGGTGAAGTGCAGGCCTGGTCCGTATCATCCCCCTCTCCTTGAGAAACTTCATTGTCCGCAATGCTAGTGAAGCTTGGAAACATCTCTTCCAATTTGTCTTTGTCTTCCCACGTAGCTTCTTCGAGTGGCTTTTTCTCCCATTTAATTAGCAGCTGAGTTTTTCCATCAACATCCAAACGGACATCTAAGATAGTTTCTGGCAGGGAACTAACTTCAATTTCAGTTCCAAATGTCTCAAGATTCCCTTTGTTACTTAAATTTTTTCCATGACATTGCTTTAACAAAGAGACATGAAACACCGGATGAATGCGAGACTCCGGTGGTAATTCCAATCGGTACGCCACCTTTCCGATGCGTTCTAGGATTTTATAGGGACCATAAAAACAACGTGAAAGTTTATGATTTGAACGAGTTGCGATCGACGATTGACGATAACTTTGTAGTCGTAAATACACATAATCACCAATTTGGACTTCATTGTCTGATCTTTTCTTGTTTGCATACTTGATCATTTTTTCTTTAGCAACTTCAATGGAAACTTTTAATTGGTCGATTATGCGTTGATGCTCCAGAAGAGAACTCTCAATCGATGCAGTTTTTGTTTCACCCGGAATGTAATCATGGATTGAAGAAACATCTCTGCCATATAAAGCTTTAAATGGGGACATTTGAATAGCTGAATGATGAGCTGTATTGTAGGAAAATTCAGCTAAGTACAAATATCGTTCTCACTTTTTTGGTTCGTTAAAAACAAATGCGCGAAGATACATTTCGAGGCCCCGGTTAACTACTTCAGTCTGTCCGTCCGTTTCTAGATGGTATGCACTGGAATGTAGTAATCGAGTACCCATGAGCTTAAATAACTCCTTCCAAAAACTACTAATGAAAACACGATCTCGGTCGCAGACAATTGATTTCGGCAACCGATGAAGACGATACACCTCTCGCATGAAAATAGAAGCTAAAGAAATAGAAGTGTACTCCGTTGGAAGTGCAATAAAGTGGGCGAACTTAGACAAACGATCAACGATAACCCATATGGCCGTTTTCCCTTTTGATGGTGGAAGACTTGTGATGAAATCCATGGATATGTCATGCCACGGATGTTCCGGCATCGATAACGGCTGAAGCAAACCATACGGCTTATGGTTAGGATTTTTGATGCTTTGGCAAATTTCACAAGACTTAACAAAATCCGTGACATCTTTTTTTAATCCTAACCAAGTGAAAGTCCCTGAAAGTCGTTTGATGGTTGAATTGATACCGGCATGGCCACCGACGAATGAAGAGTGAAATTCCTGTAACAAACGGTTTCAGATATCCGAAACTGGTGGCACCAATAGCTTCCCATGAATATAAACAAGAGCATCACGGAACCGATGATGAGGAAAACTCAAAGGATCAGCCTGAATATCTTGTATTAATTGCTTACCCGTAACATCGTTAACAAAATACGACCGTAGCTCATTCAGCCAGGTAGCCGTGGGATAAGAAAAAGCTAATATCGATGGAATATCGAGTCGGCTAAGAGCGTTGGCCATATTATTTTCTTTGCCTGGTTTGAAATGAATTTCAAAATCGTATCCCATCAACTTGGTGACCAATTTTTGTTGCTCCGGGGTTTGGATTGTTGGGTAAGGATATGTTTTAGGCTGTGGTGGTCGGTATAGATGCGGAATCGACGACCAAGAAGGTATTGTCTCCATTTTTTAACTACTTCGGTTATGGCATAAAGTTCCTTGGTGTAAGTTGATTGGGCTTGCATTGTGGGACAAAGCTTTTTGCTAAAAAATGAAATGGGTTTATTGTTTTGGGAGAGAACCGCACCTATAGCGAAACCGGAAGCGTCTGTTGTTACATCAAAAGGTTCTGAAAAATTTGGTAAGGCTAAGGTGATGAGTGTTTTCATGTGGGACTTAAGAGAGTTAAAGGCTAGGTTGGCTTTGGGATTCCAGGCGAACTCTTTGGCTTTCAAAAGGTTAGTGAGGGGTGAGGTTAGACGAGCTTAACCCGGAACAAAACGGCGATAATAGCCGGTTAGACCCAAGAAAGCTCGTAAGGTAGTGAAGGACGATGCCGGTGGCCACTGTTGGATGGCTTGGATTTTATCCGGTTCCGGAGCAACCCCGGCGTTTGAGATTTTGTGGCCTAAAAATGAGATCTCTTGAACACCAAAAACACATTTTGAGCCCTTGGCATGATACTGGTTGTTGATAAGGGTGGTGAAAACAAACTTGAGATGCTCATAATGGTTAGCTTGAGTGGAACTATATATCAAAATGTCATCAAAGAAAACTAAGACAAATTGACGTAGTACCTGACGAAACAAATCGTTCATGGCCGATTGAAATGTCGAGGGAGCGTTGGTGAGTCCAAACGGCATGACAAGAAATTTGTAGTGACCATCGGTGGTGTGAAACGTGGTTTTGTGAATGTCTTCATGTGAAACCCGAATTTGATAGTAGCCGGAGCGTAAATCAATTTAGAAAAAATTGTTGCGCCATGAAGTTCATCTAGTAACTTATCAATAGTCGGAATAGGAAAACGGTCTCGAACCGTAACCGCGTTTAATGCGTGATAATCTACGCAGAAACACCATGAACCATCTTTCTTTTTTACTAGCAAAACCGGTGATGAAAATGGACTTTGGCTGGGTCTAATGATGCAATTTTGTAGCATTTTAGTGATGAGTTAGGACATTATTTGTTTTGGGTAATGTGGATAACGGTAAGGTTTAACATTGACGGGTTGGTTTTCATTGGACAAGGGAATGTGGTGGTCATGTGTGTGGGCGGGTGGTAACGACTGTGGTTCATCAAAAAGTGTCGAAAATTGTTGTAGGAGCTGGGTAATGGTTGGGTCCGGTGGTGGTGTTTGGGTGGAATGGTTGGTTGTAACAGGTGGTGTGGGGATGTATGATAAAGTATGGAGAGAGGTGATGGAGTCATGACGAATAAGTGTTGAAAGTGAATTCGGTGAGCAAGACCGTCCCATGGTTTCTCCACGTATTGTGTGGTTTTGGCCATCTTTAGTGAAAGATATTTCGGGTATCGAAAAGTCCGCGGAGAGTCGACCAAGAGATGCCAGCCAAGTGATGCCTAAGACAACATCGGCGCCTTCAACCGGTAAAACATAAAAAGGGATTGTGAATGAAGCCTTTTGTACCTGACAATCAACCAATGGACAAAAACCCTTGCATTGAATAAAGTCGCTGTTTCCGACCATCACATCAAATTGCGGAATGGAGTCAATGGTTAAGTGAAGAATAGTTTCAATACGGAGTTTAATAATGTTATGGGTGCTACCATAGTCGATAAGGATGGTTACAGGTTGTCCCTTGATATAACCAGTTGCTCGTAGCGTTTGTGGCGATGAAAGGCCGAAGTAAGTTGCGTTGGACAAGGACAACATTTGAGGGACAATGGTTTCGGGGGGCAACATGGTTTCGGGTTGTGGGTCGGTGATGTCAGTATCGACACGACCGTCGTTGTCGACAATAAAGATGAATTGGGGTGGGGAGCACTTATGACCTGGGAAATATTTCTCTGGACATTTGAAGCATAATCCCTCTTTTCTTCTTTGTTGGAGTGCCTCTGCAGAAAGTTTGGTAAAAGGCAAAGGTTGTGTTTGCTTGGTTGGGGTAGGCAGTAAGGCTGGAGTAGAAGTAGGAGGGGTGGGTATCGTGGATGTAGTGGTGTTTGTTGAGGAGTTTAAGGTTGGAGAATTTGACTTGGTGTGGTATGGAAATTTTGGTTTTGAATTTTGGAAAACTTTATCCTCTACTGCTTTAGCTAACCCAATGGCTTCATACAATGTATGTAGTCGTAACACAGATAATTCATTACGAATTTCTGGTTTAAGGCCAGAAATAAAACAACTTCTCAAAGCATGTTGGGTGAGACCCGTTACTCGGTTGCTAATCCTTTCGAATTTTGTGAGATAGGTAGCAACCGTGGACGTTTGGGTGAGCTTGAAAAGAGCCGCTTCATGATCTTCGAAGGCGGAGGGTCCGAAACATCTTTCAACCTCGCGTTTGAAGGCTGTCCAGGAAGGTAGAAGGTTGTTATTGGCTAAGTTTTGGTACCACGCCAAGGCGTCACCAATGAAATAAAAGACGGCCAATGGAACGCGTTTGGTAGACGGTGTTTGATAGTAAGTGAAGAAGTTTTCAGCTTGAAAGATCCATCCGAGAGGGTTAGATCCATCAAAAAGTGGTAAGGTGATTTTTGGGTTACGGGGGTGGTTCTGTGATGAGGATGAAGATGCGGGGGAATTGACGGGAGTTTGGACGATTTTGAAAGTTGGGCTGGTTGGGTGATCGGTGGGGAATTTTTCCGAAATAGATTTCAAGACATTAGCTTGTTTGTCGAACTTGGTATGAAGGGTACGGGTTTCGTCAATGAGGGGTTGGAATTGGGTGGATTGCTGCGCTGCCACGGCAGTGGTAGAAGCAATGAGCTGTTGCAGATTCTCATTTGTGGTGGGTTGTTGGTCATCGGATGGTTCACGACGAGGCGGCATGGTGGAGGTTGGTTAGTGAATGAAAGCATCAATGATAGGTAATCCTTAGAGGGGATTAGGCTCCAAGCAATAGAGAGAAAAGAGAGAACACTTTGGGGCAATTTTCTGGGTATTTTCATTATGCAAAACAGAATTTAAACATGCACGCGATCAATGGATCAACCTCCCATGATCCTTATTTTATGCCACTACCACTAAACATGCAACCACTAAGTTAGGAATATGGAAATCATGCAAGACTAAGCAAACAACTAACTATCGATAAATAAATAAAACAGTAAACGATGTCTTCAAGTTTGGAAACGGGCCGGCCTGTTAATCTCTCGTTTGGGCCGAGCATTCTGTTGGTCTGGATCTGGTATAGTGCAGGCCTGGTCCGTATTAGAGGGACAGCTACTAGCAGTTGGTTAGTTCTCTAGTGTGTTAATCGGCAAGCGTGGGTTGAAGTCCCTGCCTGGGTGGGTTTATAAAAAAGTTTCCTTTGTTATAAATTCTTTATGTGTTTTTTTAATTACTTTTCAAGTTTGTAATGAAAATGGACGGATAAAAAGATCTAGAAACTTGTGATTTCATATTTTTTTTCGGTTTCTTCTGTTTTGTTAATATTATTTCTTTCATTATGTTTTCTTGATAACTTGAGGTATGAGAATGATACCTATCATGATATGTTTTTGTGTTTATATTTTGATATTCGTGTCCATGATAGAATTCCCACATAAAGCGCGTCGGCAATGTCTCTAGTTTTAAAAAACCTAAAACTTTTTACATACATATGGGTATATTATGTACATAAAAACCATTAAAACAATTTATTCATACGTTTTTTAAACTTTAAATATTTATCTACACGTGTTTGTTATGTGCTAGTAAAATAACCTACAAATGACATGTAAATGTGTAGGTTCTTTATATACATATAATTAGTTCATATATATTTCTTTAAATTTTAAGAGAGCTTAATAAATGATGTGTGCGGGTGTGTGTAACAATTTTTCAAATCACTTGGTTTTAAATTTATATAAATAATTTTTACCTTAAAACTAAACCACACAAAAATAGACAATTGTACACATCTTAGACGTAGTATAGCTTTGGCAAGAACCAAGTATCGATCCAAAGACACGGTAACTATTAATAGTAAACATTTTTTATTATTTAGCTGATAAATATATATGATTTGGTATTTTTATATTTTAAACTAAAATAAACATAGATAAGTAAATGTAAATAGAAATCAATAAAGATAATCA
>BJCO01003089.1:0-13440 GCA_018326465.1 Flaveria floridana
AATTGCACAATTAGTCCCTATGGTTTGATCATATTACATATTTAGTCCCCAGATCGTTAAAAACTAACGGACACTAACGGTGGGGACTAAATTTGCAACAAACTTTCAAATGTTTGGACTAAATTTGCAATTTTTAAAATCGGGGGACCAAACTTGCAATTTGATCAAACCACGGGGACTATTTTTGCAATTTTCTCTTGCATTTATTTTGCTACATGTTTACAGTTACATATGTGGTATTAATAGAGACTAAACTAAGGTATAAGCTCCCTTAGATCTCTAAGCTCCCTTAAATGTGTGTGTAAATTATATCAATCTAGCCCATAATATCATGATAAAGCATCCAAACAAAGCTAGACAGTGGACCAAAACTTACCTATGCACACAAGCAAACTCCAAAGGCATGATTTCAACTCTGAAATAAAGTATCAATATACTAGAGATTAATGTTTGTTGGACGATCTACCATATGCATCCTTAGGTGGTTATTTTTATAACTGTCACGTCATGTCATTGAAGGTATTATGTCTACCATATAGTATAATGTAATATAATATATATCTTCAATACAATAATTTGTAAATGTATTTATATAAACATATAGGGTTTAAATAAAAAGCTTCTTTATTCTAAAAAGTCTAAAAAGATTGTTTTAGCACTCATAAAACATGTCAAATAAACTCCGGTTGAACTCGTTTTAACGGTGTTGAAACCAGCTCATCAAACTCTATGATCTTAGCTTTTAGGGTTTACTTTTTGAGTTTTCACCTTGTAGCTTTGAAATTTTTGTGTATTCAACTCATTGTGTGTCTTTCATATCGCGATTATGTCTTTATTGCTTATCATTGTGTCTTATTGCTCATAATTACTCCTTATTGTGTCTTTATTGCTTATCATTGTGTCTTATTGCTCATAATTACTCCTTATTGTGTCTTTTTTTGCGTAACATTGTGTCTTTAACTATAATCTTATCTTATATAAACTATCTTTAAGTGTCTATTGCTCGTAATTGCTCTTTCTTGTGTCTATTTTGTGTAACATTGTGTCTTTTTACTATATCTTATCATATATAAACTATCTTTAAATTTATTTCTTTATTAACCTAAAGGCGTTAATAGTTCTTGATCCCCCCACCCCCACCCCCACCCAACCCAACACACAAAAGAACATCCCAAAATAGACAAGTAATGGGTGAGTTTAGGACGACGCTCGTGTCCATCCTTATGAGTGACGCATCTGGTGTTCTTAGATGTTAGGGTTTGTGATTTTCCATTTGATAGTCTGTTAGTGATGATAAAACTCTATAATAATAGTGATAGTAATAATAATAATATTAGTATCATTAAAGGAAAAAATATAATTCTAAATTTCTGATCAATAGTATTAGTAATAACATTACACATAAAAGTAGATATGTATATTTCTAGAATGAAGAAACTTATAATCTTGGAAGAAAAGTTATATCGCACAAATGAAGCCAATAAAATCTTGTCCACATATTAATTTATACTTTAATCATTTTTTACATTAGGATAATTTTGTTAGATAGCTTTCCGCATGAGAAAATCAAGTATATTATTTTCGATGAATAGATGCACGAGCTTGTCATGAGTTATATCATCTAGTTAGAATATTATTTTCTAGATAAGTAAAAACGAGTTGTTGGATATCCTATTGGGTATATAAAGTTAACTAATTGTCTTATAAAACATAATTAATACATATAGCGTGTAAATATTAAACACAAATTACTTATTTCATGGATTAATTATTATAGTAGTTCATGGATAAAGATTCATATACAAGTCTTGTTTTATGGATAATAATTGAGCATGTGGGTCTATATCGCAGAAAGTTTGTGACGTTGGGAGTCTAATAATTTGCTAAAGAAAATTAATGAAACAAAACTCTTATTTAAAAATTGGAATTCTAAAAAGCAAATCTTTTAAAAGAGATTTACGAGAGAATTTTCTACATAATGTGTATGTGTCAAGACTTTTGTTCCGTCAACCTATGTGTTTCATGTAAAGTGTCTTTTTCACATAAACGCATATAAATACAAGCTTTTTATTTAACCTATTGAAAGCTATCTGTTTAATACAAGTATGTTTTGTTTAATTATATTGTTAGCAATGTATTTATATACACTACACGAATAAAGATCTACAGTGATGAAATTTTGAGGGGTTGTAGCGACGAACACATGTTGCTATAGGGTCTATCGCCCTATTTTGACGGCAGTCGGTCTCTATTAAGTTTGTGGCTACAAGTCCATAGCTATAAGTCAATATTGTCGTTCGGGAATACAATCGTTGCCATAAACAAGTTTGCAGCAACAACATGTCGTTGCTACAATTTATATAAAAAGGTTTAATGTAAGCCCATGGCCAAGAATTTGAAAGAACATTTAAATTATTTTTCACATTATAACGACGACCTGCAGATTAATAAACGTTAAGAAAAAAAGGTTATAAAAAGATTAATTATAAATGTTTCATTAGACCTAAATTTATAGAATTCTAATTGATCAAGCAAGGGAAAGAAGATTAGAAAAGACTAACGATTATTATACGAACAAAATTAAGGTTATAAAAATTACTAATTATAAACAACAAAAATAAAACTGTTAATGTTATGATTATTTTTTCATATTTCTAACAATTTTAGATGTAAACATCTTGCAACTTTACATTTTTTAACTCGACAATATATATATTCGCACATCTAGTGGTTCCCTTAAGAGGTACATATTTAAGGTCTCCAGATACATGCATCATGGAAAAAGATTATGTTAATAATTTCAAAAATACACTAATAGGTATTTGGTCTCAGTATTAAAGGCAACTTACTTAGGGTTAATCATGAACAAAATTAATTAAAAAAAAAGTTGCTTAAAAAAGACTACAGTATCTTGAATTACAAGGAACGAACCGAATTCCGTGGGTACACATTCACGTTGGTTTAAATTTGTTAAACTGACAAAGGTTAACGTGGGCAGCCTATGGAAATTCAAATTAAATAGATGTTTATGAAGTTTTTGCATAGAATTTTGCTACAAATAAGTCGAGTGTTTTTAAGTAAAAAACTCTAAGAACTGTGTATAATATTAACTTTTATATATTATTTTTTTCAGATATGATATGAGAGAGATAGCATAACAGTTATACGGTTACCGGCCTATATAACCATCTTATGTATTATCTTTAAAAAAACTTATGTAGATGTTTATACGATTCTAATAGCGCGCTATTTACTTAAATTCAAATATGTATTCAACATTTCAAGTATTATATTGGTTATAAAAATCTGTCAACCATGTCATTGTTAACTTTTGTTTGCTTCTCTTACTCGTATATTAGCCACAAATTTTTTAAGTGTGTGGTTCACCATGGATGTGTCAAGGAGCACTTCAGCTTCAAGTAAGATGGGGCCCAGGTGAGTGTTAAATAATTCTCAGTAGTATTAATAATACTAACAATAATAATATTCATCAAATGGCTAACATCGTGTACCTAATAAAAGTTGCACGTTATAGTTTTAAGAAATTCATTTTTAAAGTTGCTACTTTCGGAATAAATTTGGCCAAAAGGATCGAGTCGATCGTATTTGTTGCTGTTTCACCTAAATTCTACTGTCAACTTCCAAGTACAGTTTTTGCTTTCTCATTTGTACTTTAATTTAATTTACTTTATGCTTCCTTTTGTTTTATGTTGCAATTACTTTTTTTGTTTATAAGTGTTGCTCCTTTAATATGTTTCTTAAGTTACACGATTAGTTTGTTTTTATCTTCTTTTTTCTGTATAATTTATCTATTTATAGCCTACTTTATGATTTCTATAATGTTTTAATAAAAAAAAATAAAAACACTCTTCAACTAAAAAGCAAAATTTCTAAATTAATCAAAGTATTAAGTCATTCCCCTTTTATAAGGAAATTTTTAACAACAATTTATTCTACCTATGTTAATCTATACTATGTATATAAGCATGAGTGAGAGACGAGAATGTAATTTCATATGGGATGAAGACACCATACGAAAGATCACAACAACCTATAAATGCAATAATTATTTTGTTTACTTGAAAGAAAAATATGACATAGTCGTTTGGATTCTATGAGTTTTTGTAGACGTATAGTATGATTAATGGGTTGCATATCCATGCTAAATCTATTGGTTATTTTAGTAGTTTAAGATTTTATAATTAGAAAGATGCATTTGCCCAGGCTGTAGCAACCTAAACCAAACATATATTACTAAATCTACTTTAGTGACTACTTAATATTTTTTTTACTCAAACCTTAAATATGAAAGATTTTAGCCTAGTAGTTGAATATTTAAGAATCATTTCACTCATACGTAGAGGTATGAGTTTAAATATACTATAATATTTTAATGTTGCTTATGTGTGTGAGAAAATTGGCCGAGATAAGAAAACAAATAGCCAACAAGAGAATTAAAATAAGAACTGTGAATATTGATATTTAAAACTACACAAAACAATGACACTATAAATTTTCATTTATGCTAAATATATTTTACTCCTAACTCTATAAAACATCCTTAAATAATAAAGAAATAATAAAACTCAATCTTAATTAGTCTATTTAAAACTCTACCAAATAATTAATAAAACTATTGATATACATCTATAACTATAATTTTTAATGACTTGACAATTACATAGACCATAAGATAGTTTCAATATATTTATCGGGCATGATTTGAACCCAACCCTATTAACACATACATTTATATTGTTTGATCTTACTAGACTATGAATTGAATAACCTATAAATGAGCAATGCTGAGCCAGACTCGTTTAAACTCAAAGTGCGCTCTTTTCATTTTGCTTGGTGTTAACGATTTATCAATCGCGAGCTTTAATTTAGAACTGTTCAATTCGTTTATTATTAATTAATAAATTACATCAACAATATACCAATATAATTATTTATATATATTTTCGTAAATACAATATAATATATACATATTTAAATTTTTATCATTATTTTCTCAAAACTTTAAAAAATAAATAAATATCTCACAGATCCGCCCAACCACTAGTTAAATCACTTGATAGAACTATCAAACTGTAAAAACTACTTGAAAATTGGAATGAAGCAACACACTCTTTTATTTAATATTAAATAACCACACGTTTCATTGATTTTAAACCTTCTATTTATGTAATGGTGATTTTATTTTACAAAGTGTATTTTTGTTATAAAGTATGAGAAGATACAAATAAGACTAAAAAAGTCATAAAAAATTATATTTTACAATCTAATCGAATTTCAAAAAAGTCTTCGGAGTCTCTGTTGCTCTCTTCATGCTCTTTCAGAAAAAAATAAAAAATAAATAATTTTTTTTTCATTGTGTCTTTTATGATACAATAACGTTATTGTGTCTTTCATAATGACACAATGACGTTATTGTGTCTTTCATAAATGACACAAAAAAACATTAATTTTTTTATTTTTTATTTTTCATTTATTTTTTTCTTAGCGAGGACGACTAGAGGAACAAAAGCTCGGAATTATTTTTTTAAAATTTGATTTAGATTGTGAGATATAATTTTTTGTGACTTTTTGACTCATTATGTATTCGCACACTTTGTAACAAAAATACACTTTGTATTTGAAATAATTTCTTTATGCAAAACCTATGTCAGTTTTCCCTAGTTCAAACTCTATTATATGTGGGTGTTTGGGATTGCTTATTAAAAATTACTTTTGATTTTTGAAGAAGAAATAAGTAAAACGGAGATACAAATGTGTTTGGATGGAGATGGAGATGGAGATCGATGTGAGTTGAAAAGTTGTTTTGAAAAGTTAAAATTTTTAACTTTTGAAAAACAACTTTTCAAAAGTCAAAAGTAAGCAATGCCAAACATGACCCATAATCAAATTATAAATAAACTAAATCATTGTACGCCTATTACAAACGCCACCAAACAATTAATAAAACTAATATTAATACTTATAAGATTAACTTCAAAACTAACTGGCTAACTGCTCCCCCTAACTGCTCCCCCGCTCTACAACACGCAACCAGATCGTCGGCGTTACCGTGTCGCGCCGGCTTTACCGTGTCGCGCCCAACCAGGCTTGCCGGACCAATCCAATTTTCATATTATTGCGGCAAAAATAAAAAGAAAGAAAGTGTGGCGTGATGCAACTCCACCAACCGACCGCCACTAAATTCTTGAACCCGTATAAACTCACAATTAAAACCACTATATCATGGTAGACCCTTCCTATATTGGTACCCCTTTATTATCTGTGTACATATACATTATATGATGTTGCACACACGCAATTGATGTATCTTTGAATTTATGTGACCCTATGTCTCTAAACCACCCCATTAGCTACATTTCCTTATGCACTTGTACATAATCACCTCCTATCTAAATACACTTAATACCCGTAGGCTCAGGTGACATTAGGAAGATTCTAATAATAACAATTATCAAATACGTATACAGTAGAGTTTTTGGTCTTATAATTTGATCACTGAACTTTTTGTCTTTACAAATTCTGCCTACCTTGCACTACAAATGTTATTTTTTCTAAAAGTCACTATTCCTTTGCATCATTCCGACACTTCTTATCGATTAACTTGCCTTTCCTTCGGTTGTCGTTTCCTCTCTGGTAATATCTTTTCTTCTATAGAGCTATCAACACTTAATTACAATTAAGATTGCTAAACTTTAGGACGTAATCAACTTATTAGAGTTCTATTCGACCACCGTACAAATTACTAAATAGTAGAAAGTATCTAACCAACTTGTAAGACATCTTTTTTTAGACCGGCCCAACTCTAAACCAACTTGTTTTTCTATATGTAATCTAGCATCTTATACTTTCTTTATTGTAATATACTAATAGTAACTTTGTTTTTCTACATGTATTCAAGGAGTGATACTTTTAAAAAAAGGTGTTAAGTTTGTCACCACACGTATCTTCTAAATTTTTTATCTCCAACATCCTAACAAGAAGGGTGTACTCGATGTTTGACTTAGCCTCCAATTTACGTAGGACCAAGAAGGGGTCATATCACTTATCACAATCTGATATGCGTAATCTTAGCTTACACTTTATGTAAACGATTGTTCTAATAGCTTAAACTCATGGATTCAAGTTTACAAAACAATGACGTTACTCATTGCTCGAAAAGATGCCCTCCAACTTGTTAAAAAGAAGTTTAAATTAAGTTTTATTATGTAGTGCTTGACAATTAACACACTCCCAAATTAACATGATTGCCAAGAAAGTTCCTAGAAACTTCATAACACAATGATTTATAGTAGGCCGTATACATGAACTTTAACCATATCGTCTAATTAATTAGACTGTTTTCACCGATTTTAACTCATTACCTCAATTTATAATTTCTATAACGCTCAAATACATACTTTATATATTGGAATTCAGCCGAAAAACATATCAATAAACCAAATAAAATTTCTAGTAAAATAATATTGTTCCTCTTTCATGTTTCATCATCTTCCACTTAACCAACTCTATTTAATTAAGTCCAAATTAATTGATTAATAAGAAATATTATTATTATTTTCTAGACAATATCAGCTCATTTCATCTTCACCTTAAAATGTGATTAGTTGAAAATGAAGCATGGATAACATTATCTCTCATATTTCCGCATCTCATACGTGTTCGTATAATTCCAACAGGAAGACACCACCTTAAAATTTAAGGTTTATTGAGCATAAACATTAAATAAGTTTTGAGTTAGTTTTGTGGTGGGATTTATGTTTAATTTGTTTCCTTTTCATATAAAACTATGTGGATGGTGCCATAATGTATTATAATAATAACGTGGCTTTCTTTGTCTGATTAACTTTTAGTTAAAGAAAGAAAGTATTCATAATTTCATATAATAATGATTATAAAAATATGTAGCATGGAAATACAAATCTTACCTGTTATGATGTGGGTTTTCAGATCTTGGGTTTGTTACATGTTAATTTTAATATATCCAATTTTCAAAAATATTGAAAAAAGGTTACGTGATATGTTGGTGAGAGAGCGCTTAAGAAAGGAATAGGACCTAGTTTTATTATAGAAAAGTTATAGAGCGTGTTTGGTCATGCGTATTCTAGATTTTTTATCATCCGTTTGAATTTTAACAGTTTAATTATTACAAAACCTAAGAGTTTTCTTATGATATTTTTCAAATAAAAAGTAGTGAAGTTACATTTTTCATTCCTTGTTAGTTATTTTTACAAAAAACTATATACTACAAAATTTAAACTTACAATCATTTGGTTAGAAATCTACCTATTATAATAAAATAATAATTTGTTATGACATGTGTCAGCATCACAATTCTCCTCACCAAAATTTTCCCGCATCTCTCTCCTATTAAATAATTATCTTAATTATTAATAATATTATTTAATATTTTTTAGATTAAAATGTTTTTTTATAAATTAAGAAAAATATTTTTTTATTAATGTTATTTCTAAATAAATATTTTTTTATAAATTATATTTTTTTCTAAAATATTAAACTTTTTTAAAAATATGATATATTATAAAATTAGTGTTTTTAAAAAGTAAATTATTTAAAAACTAAAAATAATTTAATTTAGGAGTTATGATAATGAAATATTTTAAAAAATGATATTTTTATAGGGTTTGTTTTCGAACAAAATATAATTTTTTTGAAAAAAACTAAAAACAAAGTTATAAAAAGTTGATATCACGTTTTATTACTTATAGTACTTACTCATATGTAATTTCAGTCATATCATATCTTGAAATATCATTTTATTTTCCCTAAATTTCATTATATTACTATTTTATTTATTCAACCCGTGTAATACAATGGTTTTCTAAAGCTAGTACATAATATTATAGTAATTTATTCATTGTTAGTAGGTTTGGTTTTTTTTTTCAAAATAAGGGTTTAGTCGTTAAATTTTAGTGAGTTAAGTATCACTTTTGTATAGTATCCAATATATATGTAATACTTGGGTTAAAAACTCAATTTAAACCTTTTCTGACACATGAATATAGTGATATGTATATGATGATTTTAGGGTCATTAAGAGTTTGTTGGATTTATATAAATCCAGATAGAAATGAAACTAAATTAAACATTGTTACAAGTTAGAAAGTATAAAGTTTTATTAGTACAACTGTACAAAACTATTCTTATTCAAACAAAACTACAATAAAATAAACCTATTGAGATGACAAAAGTCGTCTCTAAAACCCTGAAAAATCGTCTCTATAGTTTTTAGAGACGACATGTCATCCCTATAAAGTTGTCTCTATAGCGCCATCGCTATTGATGGAAAATGTCTCAATAGACTAGTTGCTATAGGCAAGCTATAGGGACAATATGTCGACTCAAAAGGTTAGTCTCAATAATTTTTTTTTAAAAAATAAAAATTAAAATAAACTTTTTTGTGACAACGTTTTGCGGCCCAAATAGACCATAACTAGGCATAACCGATTATAATTATGCCTGATTGACCATTATTAGTCCTAATCGACTATATTTAAGCCTATTTGACCGTTGTTGGCCCTAATCGATCATTACTGGGGCTAATCAACTATGGTTAGGCCCAATTGACCACCACTGGCCTTAATCGACTATTTTTTGGCCTATGTTACCATTATTGGCCTTAATAACCATCGTCAGACCTCCTCAACTGTAATTTTGGCTGATTGACCGTCATTGGCCCTAATCGACTATATTTGGGATTGGCGAACCATAATTGGCTCAAATACAATATAATAGAGTATGATTGACCATCATTAGCCCTAATCGGCTATAATTGGTCCTGATTGACCGACATTAGCCTAATCGTCTTAATTGAACGTGCTCGAATATCATCGTCTATAACTGGGCATAACTGGGGTTAACTGACCATCGCTTTGTCTCAATAACAACACACATTTGTTGGCTAAGGTCATTATATGTACTAATAATAATAGTATTAAGAAAATAAAAAAATATTAAAATAACAATACTAATAATAATGACCAGAAAAAACTAATAATAATAGTATTAAGAAAATAAAAAAATATGAGAAAAATAAAATTATTAAAAATTATGAGAAATACTTTCTGTAGAGAGGACATTTTCACACCTATAGAGAGGACATGTCATTTTAAAAAGTTTTCATACTTGGCGAAAAACTTTCCTCCTCTTTGGTATCATCTCTACAGGCAATAGGGACGACATGTCGTCTCTATAGAATTACCTTATTAACGTTAATACAAAAAATAATTATAAAAGAAATTGGTTTTATTTTTAACGAGTACAAATGTCAACTTACTACGACGACTTCTTTTTGGTCTTTGAAAAGTCAACCTATAGTCACCATAGTTTTTAGCAAAGACTTGTCATCTCAATAGGTAGATTATAGAGACTAAATTTTGTCCTCCCAATAAGTCTGGCTTCTAAAACACCAGATTGTTGTAGTGCAACTACAAATATGATGAATCAAAATGAAAAAAAAAACACTTTACTAATTAGGGGACTCCATTGGGACATCGCCCCTTTGGTGAGGTCAAGGGCGTTGTCCTTACATAGTAACTCGTTAAGAACTCATTGGGAAATCGATTACCTTGTTGGAAATCCTTGCAAGTTTTACGAAAGTCCATTTTTGATGGACAATTGTTTGGAAATTAATCTTTGTTATGAGCTTAATTGACCTTTAGTATTTTACCATGGACAGTTGAATTTTATATGAATACCAAGCAACTAGCTAGGGAAACAAAACAATTACTGAATTACAAAATACCAAAACAAAACTATAAAAAAATCTTGAAACAAATCAAGTAACGATACCCTAGAATCAAACTATAAAAGAAGAAACCTATCAGTATTACATGTGATAAGTAGCAACTTGGTCCACTAGTGGCAACTAGGCATTCATAGCAACTATGAACAACAATGAGTATGCATCAACAGTAACTCGGGCAATTAGTTGTAACCAAGTTACTATTAAGAGGACAATTATATATCACCAACAAGATAGAGGAAAGACTCGCCTACACCTACCCTCCCCAGACCCTGCTCTTGAGTGGGATATGCTGGGTTTGTTTGTTTGTTTGTTTGTTTATATATCACCAACAACGTAGTGCTAAAGAAAGTTCCGCTGACGCTTTTAGTACTGATGTAATTAAATACATACCAATAAATTTAACCATCAATTAAGATAGTCTTTCACAAAGAGTGTGACTTGTGAATTCTCCAAGTTAAGCATTATGATGATTCTCTACCTATATAAAAGAAGTCTTTAGTATGTTTCACATATGTTTTTCTAGCATGTTTTCAAAACATAAAAACATACTTGTTTTTGTTTTCCTCTTGAATTCTCCGATTAAAAATTCAAAAAGCATCAATGCAATAGTTTAATCTGATAGTTATTTAGTAATTATTTAGCGTATCTTCAAACAATAAAACCTACAACATCCTCACAATCCAAAACATTAATTTATGAAATTGTTACTTCTTAGATATTTAAGAATTAACAACTTCCACGTAAAATTAGATTTTATTATATCTATTATGTATTTTATTTCTGCAATCACTCAATGTTAACTCCTGACATATGCAAGTCTTATAGGTAATGTTTTTAGAACCCGATCGAACGTCAAATCGGTCATCTTACTGGTCGGACATGATTTAAAAACTGGATGACGTCATATATATATATATATATATACACACACACACACACATATATATATACATATATATATATAGTTATATATAGGGTTATTGGATTTTAAAAATCCCAACTTTTATATATTGGCCAGGATTAATCCCAACTCAACAAATATTTATGTACACTCTTAACTTTGAGCTTATTTTCCTGCAACGATCTCTTACTAACTGAGAGTTAACATCGTTAGTTTTTTTTGATGATGTGGACCACTTATATGCGCAAAACACTAAGCAGAAAGTTGAAATCAACTGTCGGGTCCGTCAATCTAAAACTTCTGCAACCTAAAATCCGTCAATCTTCACCTTCTGATTTGAACCAATTGACTCGTTAAAGGTAAATTTCAAGTGATAATAGATGCTAGACACTGAAAAAAGGACCTTATAGAGGTTGGGCGGCGGCGGAGTTGAAAAATGGATCAAAGCTAGCATCACTTCATCAAAAAAAACTAACGAACGTTAACTCTCAGTTAGTAAGGGATTGTTGAAGGACAATAAGCTTAAAGTTAGAAATGTTTGTAAGCATTTCCTGAATTGAGATTAATCTCGGCCAATAAATGAAAGTTTGGATCATTAAAATCCAATAGCCCTTATATATATAATTCCATATAAGTATTTTATATGCGTATTTATAGTTATATATAAATCTCAATAATAATTTTATGTCCAACACTCCAATTGATCGTTCAATCCACCCGTTAAACCCACTAAAATCCACAAAAAAATAATTAATAAAATAATATCCAAAATCTGGTCTGACATGGTTCCCGATCCAACCAGCGAACCGGCCGGTCTGATGACTACAAAACGATTTGATGCAGCTCAGCCGCTCCTATGTTCGATTTCCGGTCGGATTGGACGGTTCGATCAGACATTGAAAACACTGCTCACGGCGTGATGACTTTGAAATAAAGTCATTTATAGAAATAGATTATATTCCACCACCTAAATAATTTAGGCAAACACGAAAAACAATTAAGTAAAAGATTAATGCATGTAGTTGATCGGTTGATCCACATAGTACTATATCTTAAACATAGTAAAGCGAATGTAATTTATGAGAAGAAAACACTTCTCTTTAGTGTTTGGCGTATGTAGTGAGGCATTTAAACTTTTTATGGTGCCACATGTCGTTCATAAACATGGTTTTCAATAAAAACTAAACTCGTTACACACCATTAGTTTCTACTAGCCAATTGTTTATGTTTATTTTGTTTGGCAAAAAAGTGTATTTGATATGTTTAAGTTCCTGTAGAAGCACGCGTCACTACTAAAATTGACCTTTGAGAAAACCCATCAAAACTTGTCAACTAAATGACCCATTAAATGTCGTTCAAAAAAATGACCCATTAATTAAATTATATTGTCACTTTCAAAAATATTTTGAAAAACTTCCCATCATGGGATGCAAGTTTTAGGTACACTAACTTGTACCACAATGCATTACCATTTCTACTTTTTCATCTTTCATCATCTTCCACTTAACCAGCCATATATTTTCTTTGTGGTTTTGATCTTAGGTAGATTGGTTAGTTTTTAATATCACTATCAATATAGGTTTGATTAACAAATAAAATTACATGAAGGGTGTATAGGTTTTATGAAAATTTTCAGGCTAACACAAATTGCTACACACACACACGTATATATACATATATGCATATATAGATATATTTGTGTGTGTGTGTGTGTGTGTATATATATATATATATATATATATATATATATATA
>BJCO01003090.1:0-12487 GCA_018326465.1 Flaveria floridana
TATTTTAATACTTTTAAAACTAGAACTCACTCAGCAACACTGACTTTTATGCATTTTCAGTTGGCAGGTAATTGTTGCTGAGGATGGCATGAGGATGAAGCTACTCGGCAGGGGAAAGACTGGCATCCATTCCTATGTTATAATATTGTTGTTTTGTAATGCAATTAAACAATCCTTTATAACTTGAATACCATTGTATTACTTAACAACAGTATCCTTTAATAATAGAGAATGGTTTTTGTTAACGTAATTCTGCTGTTTATTTAATGAAGAGCGTATTAATATGTTCTATTTGCAATGAATAAACAACTGTGAGGTACCCGGGAACGGGGGCCTTACAGTGTTATTGGCAAAAGAATCAGCACACCTACTTTTTCAATTCTTTGATTGATTAGGATTGAATTAGATATGACAAGATATGATCCACACATAGACTTAGAGAGATCAATTATCATCAAGATATGCAAGAAATCACAGTTTCTCAACTTATCACCTGACATATATTCATAACCAGAGTTCATGTTTATAATTTATATGAGAATTATCATGGGTAAACCATTTGATAATCTTTATCCATCCATTTGAATAGGTTATGCATATTGGCATCTTTTTGCATCAAAGGAGAGTATCGAGGTCTGTAATTACTTACAACAAAGGATATCTCATCACTTCAGGTCTATGATCACTTATAAAAGAGAAGTGAGCTGATGCTTGTAACAGATCTCATGGTTATTCATATCACCACAAGGTGTGAGTTTTGTAACTTTACAAACAATCAATCTGATAAGTTAATACTACTCATTAGTACTAAGGTAAACACACATACATGCATAGATGATTTAGTTTAATTACAAGAATTTACTATTTCAGTATAATAGCATGACTATGCCTACACATTATATCTGATCATGTTAGACTTTATTGTCTAGTGAAATATACAACTGATCCAACTAATGTACTATCATTTCTCACATATTGCAAGGACAGATTCATCTCTAAAAAATGAATTAACAAAGAAAAGAAAAACTCTATTTTTTTAGTTTTTGCTTTATGATTTGATCTTTTCATTTTTCATTTTCTATTTGTGTATTTGGTTTTACTTTTTCTAAGAAACATGTACACACAAAATACCATCAAACAATTTAACTCCGACAGGTTCTCTTGGTATATCCTATTTAGTTAAGGGAGGGTTCTGATCATGTTAAGACTCAATTAACTAAAAAACTCAAAAACCATTTATACACATGATTAATAAGTCCAATTGACTCTACTAAATACTCAAACCGTCTTGGTAAAAAGGCTTTAGTAAATTGGTTTGCCAACTGTTGTTCAGTTATAATTTGAATCAGAATCATTAAACCGTTTTCAAAGTTATCTCTAAGAAAATGAAATCGAATCTTGATACGTTTTGTTTTTGAATGTTGGGCAGGATTAGCTGTAATGAACATAGCAGTATTGTTATCAATGTAAATTGGAGTTTTAAGAAAATTGAACCCGTAATCCAGTAGTTGGTTTTGTAACCAAAGAATTTAAGAACATCCTGCTGAAGCAGCTATGTACTCAGCTTCTACGGTTGAAACGGAGACATATGTTTGTTTCTTACATTACCATGAGACTAATCCGGGTCCAAAAAACTGACAACCACCGGTAGTAGATTTTCTATCTTAACAACATCCTCCATAATCACTATCAGTATATCCATGTAACTCGAAGTTTCCTTCTTAAGGATACCATAGCCCTAGAGCCGGTTTACTTTTGAGATACCTGAATATTCTAATAACAACAATTAAGTGGGATTCCTTCGCGTCTGATTGATACGTGGCACAGACACAAACAACATACATTATGTCTGGTCTTGATGTAGTAAGATACATCAATGAACCAATCATAGATCTATATAATGTTTGGTCTATAGATTTTCCTTTTAGATCAGGCTCAATCTTGGTGTTTACCTCAGCTGGTGTTCTAATTGACTGACAATCTTGCAGTTTAAATTTCTTCAAGAGCTTGTCAACGAACTTCTCTTGATTGATGAAAATATCATATGTAGATTGCTTGACTTGAAGTTCCAAGGAAGAAATTTATTTATCCCATAGAGCTCATTTGAAATCGAGACTTCATGATTTCTTCAAATTCATTGCACAATTTTGGACTAGTAGAACCAAATCTGATATCATCGACATACACTTGTACACATAACATATCATCGGCATCCTTCTTTATGAATAAAATTGGATCGATTTTCCCTCGCGTGTATCCATGTTGGATTAAGTGTTGTGACAATGTTTCATACCAGATTATAGGGCTTGATGGAGTCCATACAAAGCTTTGCTATGCTTGTACACACGATGTGGAGATTTTGAATCTTCAAAACCTGGAGGTTGCTTTACATACATATCATCGGTGATTGGACCATATAAGAACACACCCTTTATGTCCATTTGACACACTTTGAATTGCATGAATGATTCATAAGCCAGGAAGACACGAATTGATTCAAGTCTTGGAACTAGAGCAAATACTTCATCATTAATCAGTACCTTCTTCTTGATTGTATCCTTGTACAGTGAGTCTTGCTTTATTTCTAATGACTATACCTCGACCATCTGTTTTGTTTCTAAACAACCATTTTGTACCTATGGCATTTTCTCCTTTAGGTAAATCCACAAGATTCCACACTTCTTGTTTACGGAATTGCAATAATTCTTCTTGCATAGCCTCAATCTAACTATTGTCCTTTAATGCTTCGGTAACATTTTTAGGAACAATTTGAGAAAGAAAACACGAGTATAAGCAAAGATTTGCTTGTTCTGATTTACTCCTTGTAGTTCTCTAATTCAAAGGACCAATAATCTGAGATGTTGGATCGTTATTATGAATACAAGATGTTGGAATCTCATTTCCATGAACATGAACATCCAGATTGGTTTGATTCAAGTTGAAAAGCTGATGCAATAGGCTTGAAGAATGTAGATTGAAATTGGGAACTTGGTTCGGTGAGTTGAGAAAGTAATCAAGATTACAAGAATCAACTACATCACCAGAAATAGATGATGTTCCAGACTCAGGTTGTACAACTTTAGTACTATCATTAGGAATTGGTTGTGAAACATTTTGATCTTCTGAAATAAAATGATCTTCATCTTCATGAGATTGATCATTATTATTAAGTTGTATTATTGAATCTTCGACAAAAGAGAAAAATGGATAACCTGGGCTTGAGTCATCATTATCGTTAGAATCTGAATCATCGCTGAAAGAACCGAGATCTCCATGAATTTTCTTTTCACCTGTAGAATCAACCAAGGTAGATTGATCAAACAAGTTAGATTGAAAAGAGTTTGACAATGAATCTAAATCAAATAACTATGTTAGACCATTTGAAATTGATGGAAACGAGTTTTCCCGGAATTTAACGTTGAATGTTTCAAGTATAACATTTGTCCTAGAGTTATAAACTAGATAGGCTTTTGAAACAGATGAATATCCAATGAAAAATCCACTATTAGATTATTCATCAAATTTTCCTAGATGATCAATTGAGTTTAAAATCATAACTGGACAACCAAAAGATTTAAGAAAATCTATGTTTGTTTTCCTACCAAACATCAACTCATAAGGAGTTTTCAGTTTGTATTTCATAACTAAAGAATGATTATGGACGAAACATGCAGTCGATATGGCTTCATCCTAGTAAGTGATAGGAATTTTCACATCTGCTAACATGGATCGTGCAACCTCAATCATGTTCTATTCTTACTTTTAGTAACTCTATTTTGTTGTGGAGTTCTAAGAGCACTAAACTGAGGATCAATTCCTTTTTCTGCACAAAACATGTCAAGATTAGCATTTTTAAATTCCATACCACTATCACTTCTCATTATTTTTACTTTTTGTTCTAATTGATTTTCAAATTTTATGATAAATTCTTTTAATAATTCAGTCGTTTCAGATTTAGCATTCAAAAAGAAAACCCATGAAAATCTTGTAAAGTCATCAATGATAACTAAACAATAAGATTTTCTTCCAATACTCTTCATGTTGGTTGGTCCAAAAAGGTCCATATGCAACATTTGAAGTGATTTGGAATTTGAGTTTATCTGCTTGGGCTTATAAGACGCTTTGTGTTGCTTCCCTTTTGAACATGCTGAGCAGTGATCAGTAGTGGCAAACTTCTTTAATGGACGTCCAATAACATGATTTCCTGCTACAAGCTTGTTCATATTCTTGAAGTTAGAATTCCCGAGACGTCTATGCCAAAGCTGACATTCGTCAGTTGAAGCTTTAGCAATGAGGCAAGTTGTTTCTGTAAATGGATCAACTTAAGACATATCCAGTTTGTATACATCTCGATCCCTAACAGCTTTAACAATCACCCAATCTTGGCTAATCTTAAAACCTGGCTTCAAAACATAACATAAAGAATCATCAAACAAAACAGAATAGGATTTATAAAAAATATGGGAAACACTTAGCAAATTAAAATTCAACTGTGAGCAATAGTTGACTTTATCCAAGCTTATGATCCCATTGGATACTGTTCCCTCCCCTATGATTTTTCCTCCTGCATCACCACCAAAAGCAACATGTGTATCATCTTTTAACTTAAAGTCTTGTAATAAGGCATGATTGCCCGTCATGTGCTGGCTACACCCGCTATCCACATACCATGTGTTGATAGGCCTTCTCGGGCGTACCTGCACAACAAAGAAATTAAGTTGACTTATCTACCCAAGCCGAGATGGTCTTGAGTTTTCCAAATTTATCAACGATGGTAAATTGCTTTAAATGGAGTTTATTCACATCGGGCTTATTTTTAACGAATTTACCAACTCTGTTATGTACAAAGTTTTAATCATTATTAATAAAAGTTTTATCATTTGAATGACCAACCTTTGAAAAATGTTTATTTTTAACATTTTTATCATACATTCTCACATACCTTGGAATGAAATGATCTTGAAAGTATTGTTTTAGTCTTACAGAATCATTTCTCTTGAAAGATCTCAAACCTAAGTAAGGTTGGTTAGTTAATCTTTGAAACCCAACAGTTTGATTTCTTCAAAACTGAGGATTAACATAACCTTTGGTCAATTGAGTATTGGCAAATCCTGTCCTTGGTGAACTCTTTTTAAAGTAACAATATTCTTTATTGTGAGTACTTTCATCATTAAAAGGTATAGTACTTATTAAAACAACACTCTACTGCTAAGTGATTTCTCATATCACATATGTGATAGTATTTGTTAAAAAAGCAATCAATAGTGTTATGATTATACATGTCACAGATTTTACAGTACCTATGTGGTGTGTTAAACAACTGTTTATTAACTTTTAATGTTGATGTAATGTATGATCCTTGTTTAGATTGAGGCATCAAAAAGTTAACTTGTTGTTTCTGGTTTGACAAATTTGTTTGTAATTTAACAATTTGTTTTTTGTCATATTAATTTTTGACTTTTGTACATGAACTTCATTCTTGGATTCCTTAGACCCAAATCTTTTAACAACAGCGGAAGACTTTGAATCTAAACCTGTTTTCAAATTAGAGTTCGATTTGTTCTTAGGAATTTGTTTCACTTATTGAATTGAGTTCATGTTTAACATACCAGCAGACATAAATCTAATAGGTTTAAATTTTGTTGCTAGATTTGTCTGAAATTCTTGACTTTTAATTTTATCAGTTTTAGCTTTAGTGAATTTTCTTCTTCTTCTTTGGTTCCTTGATTTTAAAGAACTTGATTTGTTTTAGATTGAACATCTTCAGATGAATATTCTTTTTCATTTTCTTTTTCTTTTTGATCACAAGAGTTTGAATCCTCTGATGTTCCTTCTTCTTGTTTTGCTTTATCTTTGTTTTTAATCATTACTTCTTCAATCACAGATCCTTTTGGAACAAACATTTTATTACTTTTCTGTTTTGGTTCATATGATTTATGTTTTATTAGATGATCATTTTTGATCTTTTCAATATATATTCTTCAAAGATCTCTATATTAGTTTTCTCTTAATCACTATCAAATATCTTGTTTTTGTTTTGGAACGGTTTACGTTTATCCTTGTTTTCAGGAAAATGATCACGCGTGTTGAAATTCTCTGGTAAAGTGTTAGTTATAGATTGAGGCATTGGTTCATGTGTGAAACCTAATCCTACTTTTTGTTTATCCTTTCTTTCACTTACCACTTTTTCCATAATTGTTTTGGAACTTTTTTACTTTAGCAAGATCAACATGTGTAGCAGCATGTGCTATTTTCTCCTATTCCAAATTCTTGGTCATTTCTTTAAGTTGTTTGGAAACAATTTCTAATTCTTTTAATGTTTTGTACCATGAAGTTTCTAGAGAAAAGATCTTTCATCTGATATTTTGTGGTCAGTTTTAAGTTTGTTATGCATTAATTCCTCTTGCTTGAGCTTTTCACAGATTTTGAATGAGTAAGTTCTACAATATTCTAAATGTTCAAAGCAAGATTTAGTGCATAGTTTCTCTCTGACTTCAGCTGGTATTTCAGGAAATTTAGGTGAAGAAGTCTCAGATTTGGAAGATGAAGTGTCAACCTTTGGTCGATCTGACTGTGCCATTAAAGCAACTTCTTCTGAGTCCTCTTTACGATCAAATTTATTACTCCAGTCATATTCTTCCTCTTCATCCTCAGAATTAACTTCAGCTTTTGGATCAAAATCCTCTGACCAATCTTCTCCTTGAACTTATGCAATAAGGATAAACTAGAGGTTAGATCAACAGTAAATTGATCTACATAAGCACTATCATATTCATCCTTAATGCTAAAGACAGGAGCTTTCTTTGGCTCTTTAGATGACTTAGATTCATGTTTAAGTTCAGGCATTGGTAAAATTTGGTATCACTTTTGGAATGATTTCTGAGATGATTGTTCAAACCTCTGATTGCTTGAACTAGCTTGGCCATTTCCTCTATTGTTTCTGGGAGCTTTGCATTCTCGTGAAAAGTTACCACGGCCATTATAGTTGAAACACCTCGATTTTAACTTGTCAAATCCAACAGACTTGTTAGCACTTGTCTTGTAGTTTCTGTTGACATAAGATTGTTTCTATGTCCTTTATGCAAGATTCGACTAATCATCTCTTGCCTAACATACGGATACTGAACTTCGTTACATAACAAGTCATCACCATCTGTCTGTTTAGATCCATTTCCTCCACATCATTTGGATCCATCTCGAATAAGTCCTACAAAACAAGATCCAATTGAGTCAAATGACTACCCTGATAAGCTTGGAAGCTAGCCATAAAGGCAGTAAAAGTAGTTTTGGACTCTTCATCCTGCAATAGGATGTTAATAACATCTTTAACTTTGCTAGTGTTAGCAGAGTTAACACATGGAGTCTCATTTTGAGGTTTAGAGCTTTGAGGTTTAGGAGGAGACTGAGGTTGAGATGCATAAGAAGGAGCACTTGTATATGAAGAACCTTAAAGAACCTTGCTCCAACAAACAAGTCACCCTCTTCTTCTTGTGAATTCTCATTCTTTGCAATAAAAACATTCTCCACTGTATTAGCTGGAGATGCAACATATTGATACTGAGACATTGAGGCTGCTCTATCATTGTTTCTTGTACTTTCACCATTCTCAACTGACTCAATCTTGGCAACCAAAAGATCAAGATCCATAGGAACTTTATCAGTATGCTTCAACAATGTTACCATTTGCTTACATGAAGAAGGAAGAACATTAAGAAGCCTCAGATTTAGATCTTTAAGATCATTTATAATGTCAGAAGTTGACATCTCAGTTGGAAGATGCACGAATCTATTCATCATCTTGTTTATTGTTTCACTAGATAAGTGCTAAAACAGCTCTAACTACCTCTTCAGTTTCTGCTTCCTAAGATCTTGGATCTCCTTACCACCTTCACATATTACCTTCATAGCTTTATACATGGTATATCCATTTTTAGATCCATCAAGTCTAGTCAAGACTTTAAGTGGTAATCCTTTACACATTAAAGAATAGGCTTTAATGTCATTCTTCACCTTCTTAAGATCATCACCTTGCAATCCATCTTCAGGATATGGTTCTGTAGAATCTTTTGTATAAACAAACCCTCTATCAGGACCATCTAAAGTAATAGGAATGTATGGTCCTTTGTCTATTGACTTCCACAAGTTAGTGTCAATGGAATTGAGATGATACTTTAGTCTAAGAGACCAGTTCTTGAAATAAGATCTGTTGTTCAGCTTAGGAACCCTGTTCTCTAAATCTTCAGACTTCACCATTTTATAATTTTGATTTTAAGAAAAAAATATTTTTGTTGTTTTTGAAGTTTTTGAATTAACAAAATGAAATTAAAATATTTTTGTATTTTAAAATTTTGAAAAATTTTCTACGTGTTCAGTTGATGTGTCTAAACAGTGATAAAGCGCCCAAACAGTTGTGAAACTTCTCTGACTTTGACTTAGAAATGCCCAACGGATTGCCTTAGGATAATTCTCAAAAATGCCTCACTTGAAATGTGCCTGAACAGTTGTAAAACGTCCAAACAGTGGTCAGACGCCTAGGTGTAAAACGCCCAAACAATTCAAAAACGCCTGAACAGTTGTAATGCGCCTAGAATTACTTTGTTTCTAAAAAGTCCAAAGTGATCAAACAGATATAATGCGCCTCAACAGTGGTAAAAATTCTAGACCAAAAACGCCTAAAGAGTGGTAAAATGCCTGAACAGTTGTTAAGCGCCTAGACACTTAGGCAATTTTCAGCAGTGTTTTAACCTAGTGCGCCAACTTTAACAGATTCATATGAACTTTAACGAACACAAATCTTCTGAACTTCTTTAAAACGTGTTTAATTTATCTAAAAACTTCCAATTAGGTAGTAGTTTGATCAATAATCAGTCCTCTATCTTCAGTTTCATCAAAAAACAACAACAATTCAATCTATTGATTGAAATTCAGTCCGAGTATGAAGAACAAGTTCGAACACAATTTTGGACAATTCACTGATTTTGAATGAACTGAACTGCAAATTGTGATTCAATTCATCTTCCTATTCATGAAACATAACTGTAATCAACAATTATTTAATCAAATTGCCTATCAATCACAGATTCAAGTGATTTTTTAGCTTGAAAGTTCAAACAAACTCAAATCACTGAATCAACAGCTTTGATACCATTTGATAGGATCAAAATGGATCGATCTGTGATGATATTGTAATGCAATTCAATCAAAACACACACAAGTAATCAAATCAATGCAAACAAATTAAAAAAAATTCATAGTAGTTCATTGATAGTAAGCAAAGGCAATTACAAGTGTAGAAGCCGTTACAAGTTCGTCCAAATGAAACTTGTTTCTAATCTACCTACACAATACTTGTCTAAGCTATTTATACTATCAACAAACATAAGGACATCTATTTATGTTAACAATCACTAAACTATGACAAAACTGTACAAAAGACTACTAAAAACTAAATGTTAATCTTCAAGAAGCATCTACAGTTGACTTACTGAACTGGTCATCGATTTCTTAGAAAACTTGCTGATATTGACTAGATTATGGAGTGTCTTGACTTACTAGACTTATTGGGCTGATTGGACATAATATCAACCCAAGATCAAATCTCCTAAGTGAAAACAAATCTAATCAATATTCAACAAATTTAAATCAAGAAATTTATGTAATGGATAGAATAGGTTCATTAGAAGTTGGACACAATCCAAAACCACTAGCACTAAAACATAAATGTGAGTGTAAACAATAGAGGTGGTTTTAGAACTATATAACATGACTTGAACCTTTTTATTAGATTTCCATCTGTAAAGGTCCATTCATCCCAGTTGCTCTTATTGCTTACCAATATAGAACCGCTTGGATTCTAATTGAATATCCCTCCTTGAACCTTGATTGGTCTGAAGGCTTACTCTATTTTCACAAATGCACTGAAAATGAATACTGAAGAAGGCTTGAAAAATAAGTACATCCAAGGCGGTTTAGGATGCTTTGCATATCATTTATGAAGGGAGCAGTGATATAATTAAGATCAACATAGAGAAACTTGTGAATCTGTATGAAACTATTCACCACATCAAAGGTGAATACATCTGAAAGCAGCATCAACGACTTGTTCAAGTTGTTAATTATTTGGAGGTAATGGGAGTAACCTAAATAGAAATGAAGTGAACAAGAACATGTTGCATTCTTTTCCTGAGAGTCCGAAGCAAAGTAACAATGCTAAATAAAACTCTTAATCTTGACAGCACAAGCCTTGACACCATGATTGCAAAGGTTGAAGCACTTTAACTAGATGAGAAGTCAAAAAATCTAGGAGGTACACAACTGATTGAAGCATACAAGTTTCCATTTAAAACTCACTTAGTTGATAATGCTTTCATCATCGAAGAAGATGACTTCATGGCACTTCATGAAATTCCAAGAACCACTATATTCATGTTAGTTTAACATACAAAGAACACCAAGATACCATCCTCTTCACCTCAAGGTTCGCATCAAACTTATGCTCCATTTATGCATGTGAATGAAGAACAAAAAGCCACTTACAATGCCTTCCTGTCTAGCTTTGAAGCCTACCTTGGTGGAAGACTAACCCCTGCACATCTCATATAGGAAGACCTAGAAGAAATGGATCCTAATGATATAGAGAAGATTGAGTCTAATGATGTAGAGGAGATGGACCTTCAGTGACAAATGGCTATGATTGCTATGATAGCAACAAAATTCTTCATAAAGGAAAAGAAATTGTCTCTTAATAAGAACATCATACGAGGTTATGACAAAACAAAGGTGAAATGTCAAAACTGTGGTGTTAATGGCCAATTTTTAAGAAAATGCAATGCATCAAGAAACAACAATAGCAAGTTCTGTAGAAGCAACTATGGCTAATCATCAAGTCAAGAAAGTCAAAGCTCTTATTTTCATCAAAGCAATCATCAATCATATCATCATAATGAACCTAAACTCACTCATTAATCTCAATCAACACCGTAGATATCATTTAATACGTTTATTATCAGATTAGGTGATGTATGTGACTAGGTGTTTACGCTGAAGAAATGAAGCTAATCTTTCAGAATTATGTACTAATTACACATAAGAATGATTGTCTTACACCGATGCTACTGAGGTAAAAGCCAAATCTTTATAGGCAAAAATGCATCAACGAGGTGCAAGGTTACATATAACATAACCACAAATTGGTTAACATGGTAAAGGAAGTGAAAGTTAAATCTAAAATGCTCAAGAATGAAATAAAAAGATTTGAGACTAAAATTAATTCATTACCTCTTGACATCGAAAAACTACTTGGTGAGAAGTATACCCTTATAGATGAATAGAGAATTAAACAAAATATTAAATAAATTAAAGCTGAACGTCCAACAACTAAGGTGAAACCTGAAAATTTTCAATTCTCTTCAGCTAAGCTTCAAAAGTTTCTTTATTTTCAAAATGAACCAAAAGACATGTTTGGCATAGATATAAGGCATGTCCCCTACCTTATAATGACAACTACACTATCATGCCTTAGCCTATGTCAAAATATTATTTGAATGAACTTAGCCTATGTCAAAACATTATTTGATTGAACATAAAATTATTGACAACAAATTTGATAACATTTGTCCAACCATAAATCGACATAACAAACCTTATGTGTATGAGTATGTGAAAATACAAATGATAAGGATGCCAAGCTTGAGATGAAACAAAGTACTAAAAGCAAATGTATCAATGAGTTCAAAACTAATAAAAATTCAAAAAAAATAGATATTGTTTCATCTAACTTGAAAGGAAAAGCTTAAGCTTCCTCATCATCAAAAGGAAAAGTTCAAATGAAGACATCATCAAAGGGTAAAGCATCCTCAAATGTTAAAGCGTCATCAAAGGGTAAAGCATCATCAAAATCAAAACCACAAGTTGGTTTCAATACTTTCTTAAAATCTAACTGCGAGAAGTTTGAAAAGGATTAAAAGAAGAAAATAGAAAGTAAAAGTAGTTTAATAACCTCAAATAAAAAGATTTAAAGAACAAACATATGAGGTTAAAAGAACCGATTTTGCTTCAAGCTCAAAGACTAAAAAATGCAAAGCAAAAGTTATATTCATCTAAGGCTTCAACTTCCAACATAAAGAAGAAAATCAAGTACTATAAACCTTTTTATATGACTATTCACAACACTATTGAATGATTCTTTAAAAAGTATTGCTCAATATGTTACATGCATAATCATTTAATAGTAGAATGCTATTTTGTTGGTACACATGTCCCCAGTTCTAGTCTAGTGAGCGCAAATGTAATAGACTTCTTCTTGTAACACATATGTAATGTTTAATCAATCTAATGAGAATCTCTCTTTATATGGTTGTTGATTATATAATGTTATATCTACTTATATTATTAGTTGTTACACGCATAATATGACCATGTTATATAGGTTTACAGTTGTGAGACATAGTTCTGAATCATTAACGGTTCAAGAATGTGTTTGACTAAG
>BJCO01003091.1:0-11193 GCA_018326465.1 Flaveria floridana
CTCTTCTCCCCCTCTCCCTCTCCACCACCATCTGCACATCACTACATCTTCTTCTTCATTCACCACTACCAACCAACCACCACCGCTCCTCCGGCCACCACACCACCACCCGTCAACACCCCTCCTCCCGTCACTTCACCACTACCATCCACTCCTTTCCCCATCGCATCACCACCGCTAGTCACCCATCCTCCCGTCGTATCGCCACCACCGGCCGCCCCTCCTCCATTCTCAACATCGCCTTCTTTAAATCCTCCTCCCATCGCATCACCACCACCTGCAACTCCACCACCGGCTCCTCTGGCTTCTCCCTTTACACATGTGCCCGTGTCATCTCCTCCTCCCGACGTTGGCATCGTCGGCTACAGATGTGGTAAGTACACTCACTTATAGATTTGGTTCGCCGGAGATGAGGTTTGGCCGGAATGTTCCCGGCGCCACTTATAGATCTGGTTCCCAGCGGTGGGAGGGCAGTGGGAAGGCGTTGGAGAAGAAGCTCCGGTGGCCGGAGGTGAAGCTGCGAATGGATTGTTGGACACGAGGGTGTTGGGTTGAGTGCCACGTGGAGGAGCAGGTGTCAGACCAGAGGGTGTTGATGGGTGGTGGATGTAGGTGGAGGAAGAAGGTTTGGGTGGTGTTGGGTTAAGGGCCACGTGTTAGGTTAAGGTCAAGATCTGGGTCTGGATGATGTCTTTGTGGAAGATGAAGGTTTGGGTGGTGGCGTCGGTAGGTGCTGGGTGGTGGGTGGTATTGTCGGTGGGTGGTGGTGTCCATGGGTGGTGGTGGAAGCAGGTGTGTGTTTATGGTTGTTAAAAAAGAAGAAGATAATGTAGGTGGTCCCATAATTTATTATTATTATTTTTAATCCTTAGGGGCATTTTAGTCTTTTTATAAAAGAATTAACGGAATAACTAACGGTGTTAGGGTTTTGGATACAAATGGATACAAAAATGAAACATCAGGGGGTCATTGGCAATTTTAAAACTATAGGGATACAAGTGGTTAAAATGAATAAACGTCAGGGATGCAAATAGTAATTTATCTAGATTATAACTAGTTTGACGGGTAAAATAATAAATAATAAACCCTTGTATTTGTATTTGGTTGCTATATCTTTAAATCCTTTTAATTTGAAAGATTAAGAGGATGACTTATTAATAAATCTTAAGGGTTGTTTGGCAAGCTTTTAATGACCATTAAGAGTCGACATTTTAATGGTTCATAACATGAATGGTTAAAAAACAGCCCTCTAATGTTTAATGGTTAAGAGGTAACATTAAGAATTTCTTTACATCAAATCTTGAATTAGTTGTTTCATTAAAATAGTTCTTTTTTTATCTTGTAAAGAATTTCTAACAATATTGAAAAACATATCAATGAAACTATTAGATAAAACTATTACAGGCTCATATGATACTGTTGATTGTTAGAATCATGTGTTTAAATTTACCTTGGATCTTTTGTTTTCTTAAATCAAGTTTTCTTGTCATCAAATGTTAAGCTTCTGCTAATTTTTGTTAATATCTTTTGTTATTGAAGGAACGGGAGCATAATATATGCCATATCATTGTTTTTAGATGATATATTTTTTTACTTTAATAAAATAGTAACTAAAAAAGACACGTGGCAGCATTATATTTTTTCTCATCAAAATTTACCGGCTTATCTTTCCTAATAAATAATCACATTGCTAATATTATTTTCTTAATTCTTTTTCACATTATAAATATTTTTAATAAATTAAAAATGACATATTTTTATTAATGTTATTTCTAAAGAACAAATTTCTCATAAAATAAGAAATTTTTCCAAAACATCCAACTTAATAAAAATTCAAAATATTTTTAAATTGGTGTTTTATAAAATTAAAAGTTTTTATAAACCAAAAATAACTAAATAGAGAATTATAATAAGAAAATTTTTAAACAAAAGTTTAAAAATTCAATATCATTATTTTATTACTTATAATACTTACTTATACGTAAATCTAATCATATCTTATTTTTAAATATTATTTTATAATTAATAAAACATTATTCTATTTATTATTTTATTTATTTAACTCGTATAATACACGGATGGATTATTAAATATAGTTCAATGATTAAACCTTTATCATCATTAAAATATACAATGATATCTATCATTATTAAAATATACATTGTATTTAAGAATGCCTTCAACATCAAAGCCTTCATATGGTTGCCAATTGTATCGCTAAAGCCTTTAATCTCTATACATAATAAAATAAAGGATTTCAGTCACTTGATATGATTTTAACAATTACATTGCCACTTGGCATGTTTTTTTATATACAATATCCACGTGGCTGAACATAACCATGTTTTAAACAAAAGAGAAAATGTTACAGAATAGTAACCAAGTTTTAAAAGTGTTCTAATTTAGTCACTTATGCATATTTTTCTCAAATTTGACCACTAAACGATCAAATCGAGTCATCATTAAATTTTATTATGTCAAGAAAGTACGGTGGAGAAGACGTGGGGGTCAGAATTTTCAATATATAAAATTATATTAAAAAATAAAAAAAACATGTTAATTATGAAAAAAATAAAAACAAGTACGTAAAATTTACGTCAACGTTCCATATTAACATCAAAAGATAGAAAAAAATATTGTCTAATTGAAACTAAAAGTATAACATGTTAAAAAACATGTTAAGACTTTTAATTTATATAAAATATAAAAACTGAGTGACTTAATTGGAACACTTTTAAAACTTGAGTTACCTAATTGGAATATTTTTTAAAGTTGGTTACTATTTTACAAAGTTACCCCTAAACAAAACCACACGCGGGTTTGATACCCGATCCATGCTTCTATTCGGGTTTTAATAAAACAGACCCAACAACACATCTAACCCTAATCTCATCCTCTTCTCCACAGTCGCTCCCATACTCTTCTCTCTGCATCAAGATTTCAATCTCCATCTTTACCTTCGTTTGCATCATGGTGATTACCAATTAATCATGGTGCTCAGATAACCATTTACAATCTGATTATTTCGATTTGTTTCTTAGCCAGTCGTCATTTAACAAAATTTGCAGTCACGTTTGTTTTTGTTCGATTTCAAACAATAAACGCACGCCTGTGATTCAACGTTCGAATTCATTTGTTAACGAGCACATTATGTTCGAATCATGTCAGTTTCGCTTACTTTTTGTTCGATTTCATTGTGTAAACTACCGCCTGTGAAATAAACCACACATCCATTTTTCTTCATTTGTGTCGATTTCAAATACCACTTTGTAAGTTCTTTCTTTCTCATCTGTTTAATTTCTCAAACGCTAATAAGTTATTTTGTGTTATTTTGGTTATTGAATATACATGGTAAAGCTTTTTTGTTATATTTTTTGATTATTTTACTATTTTGATGTTCAGATTGGGTTATTGACTTTAGAATACGAGAATTTTGTTAAGAAAATGTTTCAGAATACTCAAAAGGGTATGCAGGCAAGTTTAAAAACTAAATTACTTATATCATATTAGATTAAAAGTGTTGTTTTTTTTATTTCTGATGCTTTCATTCAGGAACATACATCGCTATGATCATAATGTTTTTTCCACGACCTTTTCTTTTGCTTATTTTGTTTGTATAAAAATAAATTTGGTTTGGGGTAATTGGGCAAACATATCACGTCGCGTTACAGATGTTAGTGTTGGTTTTTTATTAATTATTTTTGTTTTTTTTTCGATTGTTGTTGCAGGCTTCCTATCATAGGCTTGCAGCTACACTAGACATTGTTCAAACTTTGAAATGAGTATGATTGTTTTTATATAGTTCTATAATCACGGCGTGATATTACATGACAAATGCTAGAAAGTTTATAATGCTAGAAAATAGAACTATATATTGTATTCGGTTGACGGTGAAGGAGCAATCAGGTTGTTTTTATATAGTTCTATTTTCTTGACTAATGCTAGAAATTTTATAATGTTATAAACAATGACATAATTTTGTTCATTATTGATAAATGGTTTTTTAAACTTTTAAACAATATGTTGTTACATGGCACACTTTAAAAAAAATCAAATGTTATGTGTCATTTATACACTTAAATGAGTTTTAAGTTTAAACATTTTTCAAATATTAAATTTTGCATTTGGTAACATCATTAATATCAGGTTTGTAAATTTTGAACTTAATTTTTGAACTTTACATTAAATATTTTCATTTATCATACTATCCCTAAAAATAATGAACTTTAAAATCCTCATACAATTCCTAAAAATAACAGATTTTAAAATTTTAAATTTGAAATTTGAAATTTAGTTTTTTTACCTAAATTAACTCATAATTATCCTATTAAATATACTTGACTCCGAATATACAATACCTAAATATAACATATTTTCCTTTTTAATTTAGAGTTTGAATTTTACATTATTGTCTAAATTACATAATTATTCTATTCTTTACATAATTTCTCTAATTAATCCGCTTATACTATTTTCATACTTTAAACAAATTTATTAATCGGCCTATACTATTGTCATACTTTAAACAAATTTATTATATATAGAGAGAAAAATTATGTTATTAATGGTTTCCATTTAGGCTATAATAACTACAATTAGACATTAAATTTATTGATACCCTATAAATATTATTTTCACAAAAATAATATGTATGCCTATTAAATATTAGTTGATAAAAAATATACAACCCCTAAAATTATTAGAAATTGATTTCTCTTATGATTAAAGAATATAGGTATTTTGCATAAAAAACTTCTTTTATATTTTCATTATACACACAATCATCAATAATTTCCTAATGTATTCAATTATAATATTACATACACTTAGATTTAAAAAAATAAGTTTTTTGATAAAACTTAATAGTGTCATTTTTTCTACAATCATAACATTCACTTAGCTCTTTTTATTTATGCATACCGGTTTATATGTTATTGTTCAACTATCGAATTGCATTGCTTAACAGTACATAATTAGTATCAGAAGTAACTTTCTTAAAAGATCATGACATATCACGCCGTGATTATATAATTAGGGTTTGCGTGATTCATTTATGGATACAACTAATGTATAACAATCACTTAAAAACTTACTCTATTGAGTTAATTGTTGTTGCTAAGGATGTATGGTTTAACTTATCGAATTGTTATCCTTAATTTTTGAATTTTAAATTTCAGAACAATATAATGCAAGGTGAACATTTTGGAAAGATGGGTTTCTAAGTTTGAGGATGAGGAGATATGGTTAAATTATCAAATTGTTATCTTATTTTTTTAGTTTTTGTTAAAAAACATATCTTCTATCTACTGTTATTTTTTTATTTTAGTTACAGTGTATTATAATGCAGGTGAACATTCTGAACAGATGGTTTAGAAGTTTGAGAAGCTGCTGAGTGAATCTGGTTAGAGATGTATATATAAAAATGTTTTTAAAGATTTGTAAACATTAATATTGCTTTTCTACGTATTTAATTATTTCATAGAATTTTGACGTCATACAGTTGTTTTTATGGGTTGCCAAGGTGAAAGTCTGTTGCCTTGGGCTATGATACTAGAGATAAGACCAGTACCGTACCAAAAATTTCAATACCGAAAATGAGTAAAAATGTAAATCAAATACCATACTGGATTTTATCAGTTCAATAAATCAGTACCGATACCATTAAAAGCCCGGAAACAAAGCATAACAACACCAAAAACCAGAATAACCGCATGATGATACCATACAGGTACCGATAATGTTTAATGAGTACCATATTCATAGCGAATAAGGAATCGACACGGTTGTTTTGTCTTTGACGCGTGAAAACAAAATGGCGGTCCGTACGTTACTCGTTTCACCTTCCTCATTCTTAAGTCTTAACCATTAAGCAACAACAAACAAAACAATCGAAGAACCAACTCAATAAACATTAGTCACTGAGAATCGATTACTGTAACTCATTAATCACTGGACAATTGATCATGGAGTCACCACCTGCAAACGACTGTTGTTCAATCTGCCATGGGAACTTCCATCTCCCTCATCAATCCAACTGTTCTCATTGGTATTGCGGTACGCCTTCATACCCCCTAATCAATCGTTAATTCATTCATCATACAAAACCTAAACCCTTTTGGTTTCAGTTTCATCTGTTGTTTCGATTTCTACCTTCGAATTAGCGCGTTCATGATCGCATTCGGTTCGTTTGAGAGCGGTTGTAGAGAATAAGTAAGCCTCCATTGTTAATTCCGTTTCTTGTTCCATCAGGATATTAGGGTTTTTACGTTTTGACATGATGATCAAATCGATGTGTGACTGTGTAGGTGAACTTGATGAATGTGTGCCTTTGTGTATAAAATTGATTTTCGTTTTTTTTTGGATATTCTGTGTTCTGCTAAGTGGAATGGATGTTTGAAGATTTTCCGATTTGATGGAGTATATGCTTGTTGCGGTTTTTGATTTTGTATGGGATACTAGAAGAATTGAAGTATCCTTTTCTAGGGCAATGGTCAATGATGTGTGGAATATTCATACTTTTTATGGTGTTTTCACTGTTTTTATATTAATAAAGTAATGTTGGAGTGAGTTGAAGTAATTTTGTTTTGTATCATAGTTACAGTATGGGAATAAAATAAGTTATTTTAACTGTAATAGCCTATTGGATCCGTGTAACATCATATTACTTCTAAACAACCAGAACAAACGTGCCGAGTAATGTACCACTCGTGAGGTAGGGCGAGGGAGGGTGAGATGAGAGCAAACCTTGTCTCTATCGTAGGAGACAGAGAAGCTGTTGCTAATGAAACATTAATACTTTAATGAAATGTAAAACCTATAACCTATTTCTATTTTTATTGTAGTTAATTGTGGTTGCTTGGTTGGATCATTGTGAGATACCCGAGTTAGAGGTGTCAAGATAGCCTAGTTAGATGGGTTGTTTAACTGGTCAAAATGGGTTTGGTCGGGTCGGTTTGACCTGCAAACTCTTTTTGTCCATCTTTAATACTTGTTGTCAATAGTTGACGTATTACTTTTGTTTATGAAAACATTATCATTATAATATGATTGAAACCTTTGAATAAAATGATTTACGAGGTTAAAGCGATAGACTTTTGGCCAACTTTTAATCTGTTTAACTTAGTCGACTAATTTTCCTTTTAGCAATTTTTTTGTTTGACCTGTTTGAGTTAAACGGAGCACAAAAAGCCGTTCTACCTCTAATTAAAGTATACACTAGTGAGTAACATGATAATATGTTTAAGGTTATGCATATAAGTCTCCTTAGTAACTAATACTTTGTTTTATATAACAGGAAATTGCATTTTACAAGTTTGGAATCATGGGTCAGCATTACAGCCATGTAGATGCCCTCTTTGTAGACGCCGGATTACCTTATTGGTTCCTAGTCAAGATTCCTCTCAGCAAGTTCATGATCCTGAAGCTTCTGAGATTTTAAGAAGGATTCAATACTATAATCGTCTTTTTGGTTCACAGTCAACCGGACTTGGGCAGGTATTCATTTGTTGTTACTTCAATTTAAACATGGAAATAGTCATCTATGGTTAGTATTGTGACGTATGCATATTTAAGTGGATATTTCATGAGAGTCAAATGGGTTGATTTGAACTTTAAAATTGAACGAGTTTGTTTAACTTTCCAGAATCGTTGATTACTAGTTTTAATATACAAGAATATTAAAGACATAACAGGATATGATGAGTCTTAAAAGTAAAATATATAACATATTGTATTGATATTCCTTATAATGATGCTCCTATTATTAGTTTATAGACTTGTCTGATCAGTTTTCTTTTCTTTTCTTTCATATATTTGAAACCGTTTTTATTTTAATTTGCAGAGACTGCAGGACCTTCCATTTCTCCTCAAAAGGCTGTTTCGAGAACTGATGGATCCTCAAAGATCTATCCCATTTGTCATTAAAGCACGCGTGTATCTGGCTGTGAGTTGATAATATTTATTTCCGTTTTGTTGCAAATGTTATTGCTTGATACCATAAATATGCTCCATTTGTCATTAAAGCAAGCGTATATGACTGTGAGTTGATGATATTTATTTCTGTTTTGTTGCAAATATTATCGCTTGCTACCGTAAATATATGCCAATTTATTTTTTCTTCTTGCTCATTCTATAATAGTTTGAATGTGCTTTAGAAGATCATTTTTGAAATTTCTAATGGAAGCACAAGAACATGCAACAACTTAAATGATATATACGATCTTAGTTTTTTCACATACACAAGCTAATATGAAGTCTAATTTATGTATGAGGAACTTATTTCTCACACTTAGTAATAAATCCAAGCATTAATCCCATCTCTAGATGAGGTTTGTTTTATAGAGTAATTGAGATTGAACACATGTTCCTTGCATATAGTTTGACTTATTGATACGATTAGAGAATGCCATAGGTCTTTATACTTCAAACTAATGTAAGGAGGATGGTGCTTGTGTCAATGGGTGAGGTTTGGATTGGGCAGAGTGGCTGAGTAGTGATATGTCGTCACCATGACCCTTCTAAGTGGATCTGACTCATGACCCGTTGTAGTGGATCTGATCCATGACCTCTTTCTTATAGTTGGATGGGTCATGACCCAATTTGACCAAAAAGTGAGAGATTAGATTCAGTATATATTATGAAAATTTTCTTTTGGTGCTTAAACAAGACGACCCTGAGTATTGACCCGTCTAAACAAGTTGATCTATTAAAATGTTTACTGTATCAGTTTTTTATGCATAAAGTTATATAAATCAGTCATATCTAAGTCATAAACCGACCCATTGGCATGCCTGTTTTAACTTATTATTAGACATTACTGACATGATGTTGACATTTGCATGTTTGTTAAGCCATTAATAAGGTGCTCGCTGCACTCACATGTATCATACATTGTAAACATTAAAACCCTTGGGAAAAACGATTTTTTTTTTTTTTTTGCTAAAGTTATTATTTTTTTGGCACAGCTAATATCAACTGCCATTTACGTACTTAGCCCAGTGGACATTATCCCCGAAGGTATGTTGCTTCAAGTCATGCTTTACGATACATCGATTATTATACATGTTTGATATGATGTTGGTCATTTTGACAGCGCTATTTGGAGTACTTGGTCTATTGGATGATGTCATTATAGCCCTCATCTTCTTCCTTCATGTTGGGACCTTGTATCGGGCTATACTTGTGCGCCGCTATGGAGGACCTTCAACATGACAGTTTGCCATTTGGAACCTTCAATTGGTGTTGGTTCTACTTTTTTCGTTATATCTGCAATACTGCTTTACCTGATGCTGATAACAGTATACAAATTATGATCTTTGTAGTGTGATGATGAAGATTATTTCAGTTCATGTGTGATGCATAGTGAAATCAATGGGATACAAAGTTATCAGTGTTGATTGTTGGTTAATCATTGATCATATATGATTTTATGAGTGCTTCTTGTTTGTTTCTTTTAAAGAATTTTTATCAAGGTTTAGAGGTGGTATTGAGGTAAAACGGATGGGGTGGGCAGGTTGGATAAAAGGTTAGGTTAAGACCAGGTTATTTTTTTTTAAATGTTAGGTTAGACCAGTTTATTTTTTTAGTAACCCCACAAACATTTCCTCTTCTATTAAGTTGTATTAATGATGTGATAAACTGCTACATTACTATTAGTACTAATATTTTGTTACAGTACACTTTGGTTTGTTTTCATTTTAGCCACCATATTTTGGCAAGCTTTTAAATATGCATGTTTTTTTTGACGTGTCTTTTTGACTTGTATGTGATTTTCGATTACATGTTAAAAGTGTAACCTGATGTGGGCGACTAGTGTAAATGTTGAAGACCTTTTTTTTAAAGATTTTATAAGTATAAAATATTTATTGTATGATGGCATGAAATGATTTATTATATTTGCACATGTATGTATTATTTTTCGATTCCTAGAAGATGAGATAAGTTTCATAAATTTCAGAAGACTCACTGGAGTATAAATTCCTAGAGAAATAAAGATCCATTTTAAGTTATACATCAAAATGTTTATTGTTAGGTAGGAATACATAGAGATGATAAGATTGTTTAAATTCAGTGGCGAAGCTTGAGCACTCTTATAAGGGAGGGGGGGGGGCAAAATTAATTTTTTAGGTGGTCAAACTTGATATATATAGAAAATTTACACTATCGAACAAAAAATTAACACTATTGACGAAAAAATGAGAAGAACGCCCCCGCCCCTTATATGCTTTGCCCTTGTTCAAACTTTGGGCTAAGTTCCATGAATTCGGGGTTAAATCAGCATGAGGATGAGCGTGTTATGACAGAATGTAAAATCATGATAAAAGCTAATGTTGAAATGTTATTGTGAAACTGCGCGTTGAATGTAAGAAAAACAAAATCTGCGAAACTATATATATTAAAAGAAACCGTCATGAACCAATGTATTACAGCAAAACCGTCGATAATATTTGAAATTTAATATAAAAAAGAAAATGTTAAAAAAGATTAACGCTAAAATGTTGATAAATATAGTCACGTTGTAACGGAAAAAACCAAATAGCTAAAATATCAATGTTAATAAAAATAAGCATGTATAAATTTAGTTTTTACAAAAATAATATGCTAAACGTTTGATGAAAAAGAAAAAAACTAGGAAAAAAAATCAAACCTTGAACTAAAGTTTACGACTTGTACGTTTGTATGTTGATTAATTATATATTATGATATACAATTCCGTTGTAAAACAATTTTACATCAAAACGGGTAAAATAAGCATGTTGAAATCATATATTCAGAATTTTATAGAAAACATTAAAATTCGTAATATATAAGACAAACGAAAATAAGAATAAACAAAATATTATGAGTGGCGTGCCAAATAACATAAATAGATTAGTGTATAGATTGTAGATGGGAATAAACTTGAGGATGTTAATATATAGAGTAAATCTCGATTTTGGTTCCTGTGTTTTGCAAATTGACTCTACTTGAGTACCAACGTTTATTTTGTCTCCATTTGAGTACCAAATTTTAAAAAAGTTGTCTGTTTGAGTACCAAATTTTAAAAAAGTTGTCTGTTTCAGTCCTTTTGACTAACGGTGTTAACATTTTCTGTTAAATTTTTTTAAAAAAGACCAAAATACCCCTAAGGGCTATAAATATATCACCGTCTCCACACACACCACATACCACCACCACCACCACACACCACCGCCA
>BJCO01003092.1:0-10963 GCA_018326465.1 Flaveria floridana
GAATCATGAAAGCTAATACCTGAAGTAAAGTAAATCAAATTACAAAACATATAAAGCTAAACCTGAGTGACTCTACTGTAATTGAAATAGCTCAAATAAGGATCGAATTCATGAATAACATTTTGATACTTAATAGCCTGCAACAAAAAGGTATAAAAATTGAAACCAGATCAGTTTCTACAAATCACAAATAGGCAGTCATGAACATATCTGTCGATGTTTAGTGATTAGAACGCAAGTACTCCGCTCAACAGGGAAATGAAGAAGCTAGTGAAGAACATGATGACGTTTCAATAAGCGTAATAACCTGCAACAGCCGTCGAATTTTGTGAGAATGAGAGAGACTTTGAAGTAATAAACCTAACAACCTGCAACAAAAATTGTCAAAATTCGCAACAGAACAATTCATAGAAATCCGAAATAGACTATTATGAACAGTTCACCGAGAAACGACGAAATGAGAACACGATGACGTTTCCAAACGCGAAAAGTAGAGTAGAAGACGCTTTCTCCGATGGCCGCCTAGCTAACATAATAATGATATAATTATTATAATAATTTCTTCTAACAACATGATCCTAACTCCTAATGAGCTTTTATACCCAATTCATACTTCTATCCTTCAAGCTTCAGGAAACAAAAAAAAAATCTTTCCACCACCCTCAAGAAACCAAGCACTGATTCATCAAATTCACAATACTATAAAACAAAATAATATAAAACACATACCTATTTTCCTTAATCCCCTACCAATTTCAACACGAGTAATAAAGCAAAATTCTGAACAACAAAACAACAATATGCAATCACACATACCACATGCTTCCTCTGTACTTCAAAGTATAGGGTCCACTCTCCAACGGCCGATCAAAATGACTATGCACTTTATGCTTCCCTTTGCCACTCTGATCCAACAACGTGAGCTCAAACAACGCCCTCACATCATCGGAGGACCTATCAGCTACGACAGGGCTGCCACTGCAGCCGCTGCAGCGGCACAACCACCTAAATGAAATTGTCATTGAGATAAGTAATTTTTAAGGAAGGTGAATAGATATGGGCCATAAAGATTAATATGATCAATGCACAGAGGCCAAAATAATAATTTACTACAAAAGTTAGCTAAACCAGATGTGGCTGTGGACATCCATGATCCATTAGGAAAAATATTTTGACACAGAGTAGAAGCCTACCACCACCACCACCTTTCTTGAGAATTGAGATTGCTAAAAAATAACCCATGAAATTGAACACTTATCAAAGGAAACTAACTTACAGGTTATGAATTGCCATCTTCATGAACTTGATCAGAACCCACATGCCCATCTTTCTCATAACCCTGGTGGCCCAAATTGTCCAAAGATTCACGCGAGTCTTTCTAGCAGAAACAGCAGCGTTCATTAAGAAAAGTATAACTTTTATTAAAGTAGACCACAGATATAAAATTCACATAAAAGAGAAAAAAAGACATTTATTTGTGAACATCATACAACAAATGTTGATAACACATCATCAATCCTTTGGAACAACACAACCACGTGACCTCCTGCACTTGTTTACTCTAATTTTCTTCTTCTTTTTGGAAAGCTTTTTCTCCAAATCCTTCACCCTCCCTGTCAGCTCCCTTATCACGCCCAACTGCTCATTCCCTGCTTTCATCAACTCCTCTACCGCCACCTTCAGTTTCTCGTTCTCCTCCATGAGCATCAGCCTTCCCCAACCTCCTTCCGCTCTTGGAGAAATCGAAGTTGAGCGATGAAGCGACGCTCGTCTCACAATCGGAACCGTTGGTGGGTGGTGCGTCTTGTACTGGTGGTGGTGGTGACCGGCCGACGACCGGTGGTGGTGACCGGTGACCGGTGGTAGTGAGAGAGAGCAGAGAGAGTGGAAAGGGAGGGTCACCTGAAACTTTGCACCTGTAAAGGCGGTGGCTGCCGGTGAAGCAAATAGAGCACCTGAAACTTTTAACCTGGTGGTGGTGGTGACCGGCCGGTGACTGAGCTCCTGTAATCGCTCATCATCTTCTTCTAATTGGTGGTGAATTTGGGGTTGGGATTAGGGGATTAGGGTTTTGTTGTTAGGTGGTGATCCTGTTCACCACCGACATCTTAGATTAAATAGAATAGAAATGTGTTTTGATAGAATTGAATTGAATGGGAAAGATACCCCACTTCTATCTTAGGTCCAATGCACAATTGCTTTTCAGGACTGTTTTGATGGGCCCATATTAATTATCAAGTTTGTCAATTTTGGGAAAATGAGGCTCAATTATGATTTATATTATTACAAGTTTATAATCCCGTGTAATAGATGTGTTAAATGAATTTACTGTTACATGTTTTATAATATAAAAGATTAGGTCTTAAATATTATGTATTATATGGATTGAATAAAATCATGTATTACACATTTGAAAATTTAGAGTTAACATATTTGAAATTTTAATTATGGATGGTTATTAATTAATAAATAGCTTTTTATAGCATTTATAATTAAGAGGAGAGAGATACGTAAAAACCAATTATTATATGATCTAAAATGGTGATAAGTGTTCGGATTTATTTTTATTTATTAGTATAGATGACTTTATTAAAAGAAAATAAAGGTGAGTGATTATAGCTAATACTTTCAAGAACCGACTATGTATAGATCACATAATTTGTGTTAGCTTGTGTGCTAAAACTTAAAACGGAAACAAACCTACAAGTTTAACATGAACCTGAATACAATATGAATCAAAAAATCATGTAAAAACCTAGGTTTAACACCCATGTTTTACTTTTTTTTCTTATTTTTTTACAATCTCCATGAAAATATATATTGCGGAATTAAGCTCCAACTTTATTAGATTTATGTATATGATGGTTTACTTTCAACTATAGAAAATGTTAAACGTAACCCATTTACAAAACCATTATATACGACCTATTGCTATAGTTTTTAAACCAGGTCACAAGTTATTTTGTTTAATATAAGTGAGAAAAACCATCATATACAAAACAATGTTCAAAACCTATCCCAAGACTTGATCGTGATTCAACTACGACTTGATGCGTCTTACATGAAAGTATATGTAAACAACATAATTAGCAACAATAAGTGAGTCTACATGTGTTAAACCCAATATTTAAACCAAATGATATCAGCACAAAAAATATGAAAATTCATTGATTATGCGTTTTCTAACTTAAGGAAATAAAAAAAGAGTATACATTTTAGAATCGCTCAAAAGTGAAGAATCAAGTATTAAGACAGATATTTGAATTTTATTGAGGTTGTTTATGAGATTTATAAACTATAACGGTTACTTATCTTAATTTAAAAATATTTGACAAATTGAAAGGAAAATAAAAGAGCAACAAATAATCCTAAACAAGCTACAAATTTTTGTTAGAGTTAAGTTCAGTTTTACTTTCCCCTAACGTTTGACAAAAATAGTTATTTTCTTTTAAAATATTAAAAATATCAATTTACCTTCAAAAGTTTTATAAGTTGTTTCAATTTAATCCAAATGTTTCATCAATGTTTCAACTTAAATTCAAAATAATAAAATTTTTGAACTAAAATTGAAATAACTTATTAAGTTTTTTAGTTAAATTATTGTTTTTAATTTGTTAAAAAAATTATTACTTTTATCAAACCTTTGTAAGTAAAATTGAAATGAACTCTTTTTGTTATTACGAATTTACGATCTTAATGTTGATTTAGCTAAAAATTTATGTTATCGAAAATATACAAATTAAATAATTAATGGATGTCGATGTTGGATGTGTGGTTCGCATGATGTAGACGTGTGGCTGCTGCCTTACACATGACATGAATTTCCACGTAGGCAATTACTGATTAGCTTCATCCAATTTAACAGGACCAATATTATATGGTCACTCATGTTAAGGTAAAAAGAAAAAAAAAAGAGAAAAAAACAACGGTTAACCGACCTTGTTATAATGATTTAAGTTGTATTATCTTATCCATGATTGTTTATGTATGTGAGAAGATGTTAAAAAAATAAAATATTAAGTTTTGAAAATTCAAATGCCAGTGTTAATTTAATTACCGATTTTAGTTTGCTCTATATGGTTTATCTGATTCATACTTTTGTGTTACTGTACATCGGGTTAATCCTCAAACATAACAAAAGATGAAATGTATGATCGCGTTTGAACTTTTTGGGGGAATTTATTTCATATTTTAGATAGTGTAATCCAAATGTATAAATGTAACATCCCAAATCTTAATGTAAGAGTTACAAATGTGTAAAATTGAAACTTGCATTTCATATATTGTCGAATGACGAGTAACGAATAAGAATATAAGATGACTATTTAAAAGATGAGATATGTCGATAGGCGGTTATTATTTTTAGGAAACCGTCTAATAATAAAATATATTATATTCAATCTTGCTCCGTTTTTAACGAAACTTTGATTGATTTATAGAGAAAATAAGCTCATCCTGACGACATATTCAAAATTATATAAAACATTATATTTTAAGAGTTATAAGAGGAAAAAAATGTAGCAACTGAATTAATTATATAAGTAAGTAAGCAAAAAAGAGTCAATAAATAAGCAAGCAGTTAGGAAAATCATTGAGTTGCCTGCCTTCTTCTTATAAGTAGAAGCTTATATGTTTCTTCTAAAGTATAAAGTTTTCTTAGAAACGTTCTATTATAAAGAGAATCTCGAGTATTCGATACTCTGTTGGGTATTATTATTAGACGTTTTTTAAGCTCTAGTAGGAGCACGATAATGAGACTCTACATCAACTTGTCGAAGATTATTTTAAGTTATGTTATCGTTCAAGTTATTTCATGTTAATTATTATTTATTTTAATATAATTATGAGTAGTGTTAGTTTCATCTTATTATTTTTAGACGTTAGGGTTATTGTCATGGGTGGGTATTGGATATCATACCCTTAGTTAGACATGTACTAATCACCATGCTTAAACAAGACAGCGTTAACCAATATCCAACCATGACAATAATTAGTTAGTCATGCCATTATCAAACCAAGGAATACATAAATTGTATTAGGACCCTAAGTATCATCAGATCGTACTAGGAACTATTATCAACTAATGAGCAACTGCTAAACTGGTGAATTATTATATTTATTTATAACATTGTGAGTGTATACTTGTTCTGTGTAAACTGATAATATACAAGAATGTTGTTTAATGTACAATTATCGGTAGAGGTATGTTTGGATCCTTATATGTTTAATAAGATGTGTCAAAATGGTTGAAAAAATGATATGTTTTCTCGTATGCATCACAACACTACCATACCTATACGCTGGGTGGAATTTGACATGAAAAATATAGTATATTATGTCGTGATACGAATTCCATCTGTTTAAATCTAAATTGAAACTTACCTACTAGGTGGAATTTGATATGAAAAATGTTTGAAAGTCATTACATCAAAGAGGAGCTTTAGAAACATGGTCTTGCCTCTACCGTACGGGATGTTATTAAAAAAATTAATCGATTTACTTAAGGTTTTTAAAACGCAACTATATCTTTATTGGAAGTTTAATATCTTACGAAGTGTTTATTACTTCACCAGTTATATTTAACGTTTATCAATTTAAACGATGTTGAATATGAATGCATTAGTTTTTAATAAATGCTAGTTCTTATAAAAACAAAATTTAAAATATATTTGTGGCATACCTTTAATGGACGTATTAAACCATTGCTTAAATGCTACCGGGATTAAAGTTTATCAAATAGGTAATGATTTGAATTTAAACGATAAAGACGTCTTTTTTTTTTTTGCAAATAAAACAAAACAACTTTTTCACACCTATTTCACAAAACATGTTTGATATACATTTACAAGAACTATCGGTGAACCCGTGCGCGTTGTCACGGTACATGTTATTTGTATGTATGTTATCTACAGTATCATGGCATAAGTTAAATAGGCAAAATGAACCACGAGATCTTTATAACTACCAAGTGCGCGTACTTTATTAGTTGTAGTGCGTGTGACCCGTGCTATCAGCAGGGGTTATAAAAGTTAAAAGATTTAATTCTGATAATTTATACGCTAGTATTAACCATCCGAAAAAGTTTATGTGCAAAATGTTGATAAAAATGTAATAAGAAAAAAAAAATACTATAAAAGATAAATACCTTAAAACAGAGAAGAAAAATAGCAAATGCATAAATAGTGACTTTATTATAATTAACGAGCTGTATTGTAAATTGATTTAAATAAAATTTGAAATAACTTGAAGGTTTAAGTATAAAATTTTTAAAAAAGTTCAAATGATCATATGTAAATTTGACATAACTCAAAGACTTAAGTATAAGATTTAAAAAAGTCCAGGTGACTAATGTAAATTTGACATAACTTGAATTCTTAAGTATAAAATTAAAAAAAATAAGTACATATCAATTTAAAAATAGAGAATGAGAGATAGGGGGCACTAGTACAAAAAGAGGCAAATAGGGAGGGACTAATTTTTTGAAGAGACGGGTGTTCTAAAAAACCGCCCCTTAAAACCTTCTGAAAATTTAAATGAAGAACAAATTGTGCGAAACCGCCCCTTAAGTTATATTTAAGGGTGGGTATCAGGACCGCCCTTCATGCCACCTTTAGAGGCGGTTCTAAACCACCCCTTATGTGCTACTGAATATTTAATATATACCTTTAGGGGCAAGTATTAGAACCGCCCCTTGTGGAACCGCCCCTTTTGATCCCAAACCGCCACTTATAACACGAAAAAACTCGCCCCTTATAATACAAAAAAAAAATCGCCCCTTATAACACAATAAAAACCGCCTCATATGAGCCAACACCCGCCCCTTATGACCCACCCGCCCCTTATGATACATGCCCGCCCCTTATGAGCCACTAAAAATTTTGTTACCCTCCGAAAAATGGTCTCCTCTTCACCCTCACCTTCCCGTCGGTTTTTCCACACCACCACTGCCCTCACCTCGTCGGTTCTTCCACCACCGCCCCCACCCCAGCCGCTTCCGCACTACCAGCTGCACCCCTTGCCGCTTCTCCCCCTCCTCTTTCTTCCTTCGCGGTCTTGAATACCGTGACTCACATCATAGTGTTATAAGCACCCACATCACCATATGTGAAAAAGTCCCACGTCAAGGAGAATACTGTGAATAAACTATATAAACAAAAATGTAGAAGTATGAATATTACCTGAATATACTTATAGAAGGATATCAAGATGTTTAATTGTTCCACCAATCATGATGATCACAAGCACTTTCTCAACACTTTGTACGAGTTCATGCTACAATGAAGTAAACACCGACATCTGCATAGAACAACCGATTGTGTGATGTAAACTGTAAACAATTAAGAAAAAACATGCATTAATATCATGTTCATGTGAAATATAAACCTTCTAGCATCTCTCACAGGTGGGGTAAGATGAAAAGTAAATTTGCTTTAAAATGTAAACTTACATAAATTAGCACACCAAATAGTGATTGTCAAGCTAAATTAAGCAATTTTGGGTAACACAAGCAGCTTCGATCGATAAAAGCAAACCTATTAACGTATTTACTCACTGATTTGATAAGGGATTGATGAAAAATAAAAAAAAAAGAAAATATATGCTAAAGGTTGTGTAATACACGATCGTGTTAGATGGCTGGAGAATTCTTTTGAATGGATATGGAATTGGGTCAAATATCCTGCTTCGGATTGTGAATTGGAGGTGTGGGAGAGGTTAACTGGTTGTCTTGTGAAGGCGATTGGATCGAACATTTTAGATTCCTGGAGGTGGTTTGGGAGTAATTCAAGGGTGTTTTCGGTTTCCTTGGTGAGAAGCATGCTCTATGCGATGAGTGATGTGAGTTCGAGGTTGGTAATTGACTGGCCGAAGTGGGTTCCTGGAAAATGCATTATCTTTATGTGGAGGGCGGAGTTGGATCGGGTTCCTACCTTGTGTGCTTTACGTAAGAGGAACATCAATTTGGATTCGTTATTGTGTGTGTTATGTGAGTCAGCGGATGAGTCCATTGATCATCTCCTTTGTGGTTGTTGGGTTGTTGTACATGTTTGGTCCCTTATTAGTTCTTGGTGTGAGATCCAGCCTATTTTGGTTTCTCGGTAAAGGACCTTTTGAGTCTACATCATCACTATGGTATGGCCAATGACATCAAGGATATTTTTTTTAGGATTATTATTATCACTTGTTGGAGGTTGTGAAAAGCAAGAAATGAAAGAAGATTTCAAGGGAAGGAAGCAAAGGTGAACGAGATTGTTGCGGATGTTAAAACTTTAGGTTATCTGTGGTGGAAGAATAGATCTAAAATGAATTCGACGTCTTGGTCGAATTGGTGTAATTTCATATTCATGTAACTGTGGTTTGTTTGTTTTGGGTTGGCGTGTTGTCTTCCCTTTAAGTTTATAAAGTTTAATTTTTGAAAAAAAAAGTTTATGTGGCCCAAGTACCAATAACAATCACTCCACAACACATAACAAACCAATTGAAAGACATAAAAAGGTAAGGAAGAAGTTTTTCTTAGAACTAAACATTTAAAAAATAATTAGAAGATTGTAAAAGAAAAACACAACTATCACTTGTAGTAAGTGTGGCCACAAAACACTTAATTAAAGAATTTGCATGGGCAAAGGATAAGTTTAATATATATGTTAAGTGTTTTAAAATGTTTTTTTTTTTACTTTATATTGTCCCGCACTTATGATTAAAAAAATTATGTTTTTCGTTGTCTATTTTAAAACACTTGTCAATGCCGATGCTAATGATTTTGTATTATGTTTCAAGTTGAATGTATTAAGTTTATTATTGATAAATCATATGATATAATCATTTTTTTATGAAACTAACTTTAAAAAAAGTGATTAAAGGTGTTACTCGTCGATCTTAATATTTTACTGATCATATTTTCCTAATACGTCAATTTGTTTTTGGATCATGTCACGTGGATGTTTTTTTACATATTTATCCTCATGTCATAATCATGTGCCTATAACGATCTTTAGACTCAAGAACCAACTATAAAACAAATTCTGTACATAAAGGTTGTCTATTATATTAGTAAAGATCAATGTTAAAAACTAAAATTAATTACCAAGATAAAGGTGAATTTTTATAATTTACCTTATAAATTTTATCTAAAACAACAAGTTAACCAATTACAGCGGTTAATCAGTCTAGTTTTTTTTATTATGGTTTTAAGAGTCGGGAGTTTTGTTGGAAGCAACATACCTATCTCTTGAGATAGCGTATGGTTTGCCTACATCTCACCATTCCGAGACACTACCAATAGTTGTTACTATAGGTGAGATTTATTAGGTATGGTTGTTGTTTTTCATCAGTCTAGTTTTTAACCTAACCGTTTCTCTTAGGTAGACTTTTACAACATCATAAATGGGTTTGTATCTGAAGTCTGAACGGACATTTTAAGTTGGACCAAATTCATGAGGCCCATAAGGTTCACCCACACAACCACAACTCCACAAGTAACATTCTTACACCTTTTTTTTTTAAAACAATCTATGATGTTTTCAGAAAAATTTCAAAAAATCGAATCCACCCCAATCACAACTAGCTGATCCAGTTTTAACTCTAATTATCCTCTAATTCTAGTGTAACGCTAGCTTTATACCCATCCGGTGGTCGGGTGGTTTAATGTTATAATGGTAAAACTATCTTTCTTTGTATTTTAAACGAAGACAATATTTGTTTAAGATCAAAGTATAATCCCTTTAAATTTTGAACAAACTTTTTTACCCAAATTCATTAAAATAACGACAAAATAATGATTAATATATTTCCATCAACAACTTCCTCATCCATTGTTCAGCTTAGTTCAAACATACACCGAACAAATTTATATAAAGAAAGGAAATAGAAAACACAAAAAAACTAAACCTGAACATGAGTGAGATGACCCATAATATAACTAAATACCTTCTGGCTACATATGTTATATTTCCATTTGGAATACCTTTCTGGATACATCTATTTTAGCAAGATCAACCTTAAGGTCCGGTTCAATGTAACTTGTTGCTTTTGCTTCCAGCATCACTTCACTGAATGATCATGTGTCAACAAAACTGTTGAATATATAGTTCAATGTACCACGGTAAAGACACAAAAGTAATGTTATGAGAACAAATCTATCCATTTCATCAACTTCAAAATTTCTAGTGTTGAAAGGAGACAAACCTAAACATTTGGTAGAAAATACAACTTAGGACTAACATACGAGTTGATATAAATACAATATTAGCAGCTAGGCTTCATTCCACATCAAAAAACAATTAGAGGATAATAAATAAAATATATACTATATTTCAAACTTTCTCATTCTAGGTGTTACTTTACCTTACCCTATTAAGGATATATTAACAGCTAGTAATTAAGTAGTTTGTGTCAAAATAAAATCACAAATATTAAAACATTAACAAATTTACCATATTTCTACTATACGATGAAGGATGATCCCAGACATACCACTCAAGATAGTTACCTCTTGTAAAACTTTTCTGCGTTTCAACATTCCTGCAAATGAAAGCCATTAACTGTTGTGCTTAAATATGTCCTGGAACCCGAATTCAACAACTAACTTTACATTATCCTCTGCAATCATATCAAAAATCTAGCTAACAATAAAAGGGGAAAAAAGTCTCAAATCAAGAACAATTAGACAAAAGCCCCGTCGCATAAACAAAATAAACAACAATTACTCGCTCAAACGAAAAATGCAAAATGTGAACGGGGCTTCTACATGTGCGGGTCGGGATGTTGACCCACTTACTCAAACCTGTAACCATAAGGTCACATGACATCAATCTTCAGTTAAACAAAAATTGTTCGTGGGGAGGAAAGAAGAGCAACCGCGGAGAGGCGGCCCTCAGCCAGGGCAGCCTGGTCATTCGCCCAGGGCCCGAAAATACCAGGGGCCCCGAAATTTATATATATATATATATATATATATATATATATA
>BJCO01003095.1:0-13853 GCA_018326465.1 Flaveria floridana
TGCAACTTCTAGCGGTATGGGATCGACTTTAAACATCATATGCAAAGTCGGCATGTTAATCCCATCAACACCATTTGGAAACCATATTTTAGGTGATCCATTTAACATGGTTTGCAAATCAAGTCACCCTACTTGCACACACATGTGAGTTTACCAACACAAGTGGTTAGGTGACCTTTATCCCACCAATGTGCTATACGTTGATCTTCTACTGAGTTTGGGAGTATAATCAGATCAAACAATTGCATCAGAGTTTGTCTTCCTTCAGTTATCTCCCGCATAGAAGTTCCCAGAGGCCATATCTTATGTGGAAGTACATCCCTCGGCTCTCTAATCAACTTTTATTTGCTTGTATGCATGTCTTGTACTTGAATCACAGTAGGTTCAGCATGGGTTTGTGACTGTTGTTGATTGTATGCAGGATTGGGGGCTCTGGTTCTAAATTTAACTGTAGTTTCCAGTTCCACTCTCATTACATGCTCCATCATCGCCCTCAGTTCTCCAATAGTTTTTCCTTTGAGCTCATTTCGCTCATGATTGTGACTTTGTAACTAGCAGATCATATTATATCTAGTCAGCTTTGCTGTGTCACAATGTCCCAATTCTTTCCTGATCCTTTCTATTGTCTTGTACTTGGAGAATGTTTCATAGTTGCAAACAAGGAGCATCATACTCATAGCATCGAATTCTTTCAAAGTGTGTATCATGTCTCCCATGTTCATATTCTCCACCACATCATATAGGAACCCTTTGTTGATCAGATCCATAAACATGGATGATTATGGTCTTTCCTCCAATATGTCTTCAGTGGTCAGCAAGTCATCATGTTCACCAGACTCTTCTTTAGTCAGTTCTGCCCACTCATCATCACTCTCATCATTATTTTGTTCTCCTATTGCTTTGTACTCTGAGGACACAGTTCTTGTTTTCTTCAGTGGGCTTTCAGGTACATCAACAATCTCTTTTATTTTCCGTAGGTACTTCCTCTTTCTATTGTAGGTGATTAATGGTACATCAGATTTGCTCACATCACTTTTGCTCAGCTTTCCTTCAGCTATCCTTTTCATTAAATCCTCTATCTCAACATCTTTTGCTTTCAACTTTTCTTCTTGTTTAGACACCAGCATGTGCAGACCATCTATAACTTCATCATTCATTTTTAGGTCCTCTCTTAGCCTCCTTAATCTTTCATTTAGAGTGAGGATTCTTGTATTTTTCACAGTCAGAAGACTGTCTTTTTCAGTCAATTCACTCTTTAATCTCTTTAACTTTTCCAACTTCTTGTTGCCCTTGAGGACAAGATTCTTATACTTTCCACTAGGTTGCTTTTACTTACGTTAATCTCCTCATCCTTCAAGTCATCTTCATTATAGGCTTCAATATCAACAAATGCTTCTTGATTCACCTCCTCATCCTCTTTCTTTTCTTCCTCTGTACAGACTTCCTCTGTAGCTTCATCAGCAGATGTTTCTTTAACATCCTCATCAAGGTTGAGTTCCTCGGTAGGAGTTGCACTATTGGGTTATTCAGTTTGAGTGGGGGAAGTGATTGGTTCAGTAGGTGTTGGTGAGGTCAGTGGTTCAGTTGGTGTGGGTGAGGTGAGTGGTTAAGTTGGTGTGGGTGAGGTGAGTGGTTTAGTAGGTATGGGTGAGGTGAGTGGTTCAGTAGGTGTGGGTGAGCGGAGTGGTTCAGTTGGTGTAGGTGAGTTGAGTTGTTCAGTAGGTTTGGGTGAGGCGAGTAGTTCAGTAGGTATAGGTGAGCTAAGTGGTTCAGTTGGTGTAGGTGAGGTGAGTTATTCAGTAGGTATGGGTGAGATGAGTGGTTCAATTGGTGTGGGTGAAGTGATTCGTTCGGCTGGGCTTGGATAAGAGTTTGTTTGATTGGGTGTGAGAGATATGGATTCGGTTTCCTCAGTGTGAACTGATGATGGTGATTTGGCCAAAGGGTCAATTTGAGTATGTTCACTGGATGATGAGTCTAGTTGAACATATGTAGATTGAGTAGCAAGGGTTGTTTGAGTTGACAGTTGGGAGTGGGTGGAAGCTCCTGCTGATGAGCTTGAGGGTTGTGGTTCTTCTACCCACAATAACTCCTGTGAATGTTCTCATTCTCAGCCAAGATGTGAGCAAATAATTCTACTTCTCCTCCCTGATATTGCCCTGTCAGCTTGTTCAACAGTGATCTGCCAAGATGGCTCTTAGCACATATATCTCCGTCTCTCTCGACCTAAGGCAATTGGTCATTGATGATGGGTTGCAAGAACCTTGGAAACATGAACATTTTGTCCAGTTTTTGCACTCTTACGTGGTCGCAGAGGCAGTTCATAATGTATCTTGTGTAATTGTACTTCCTTCCCTCAAATATCCCGATGATTCCCGAGGATATGTGTCGAGAGAATCTATCCAACCTGGACTTCCGATTGGAAACACACTTAAGGTAAGTGTGGCAGAGGAAGCGGTAAGGCTTGCACAACCTGCCCTTCTTTATGTCTCCATGGTGGTAGTCACCGTCGTATCCCATCAGGTTGAAAACCTTCTGGATGTATTCGTGGTCGAATACATCCGGATGTCCTTGTTCATCCTCTCCTAATTCAAGGGCACTGCGGATTATTCCCTTGTTCACCCAAAGAGGTAGGTTCCTAATGGTCGCAGTGATTACCGTGCCATCATCTCCTTCCACAACCGTAGTGGAGTTCTAGAAATCTGTCATGTGTGATAGATAGATGACCGGATATGCAGTAAGCGCATAGTGGAGTCGTGATCTGTTGAGATATTGAATAACATCTTCGCATTCGTCATCCACTTCTGGATTCAGAAATGCGCAGACATTATGGTCTTTCACAAATCGAATGGCCATAATGGTAGGGATGATTGCGTGAGTCGTTTGTGGATTACGCGCCTAGATTGATCGATTTTGTTGAGGGTTTAAGGTGTTTTGAAGCAGATAATTTAGATTGGGGGTTTTGAAAGTGGATAAAAAGTCCAACGGTCAAAGCAATTTTTACCTTATATGTACTTCTGGGGGACCTATTTACACTTTACCCCTCTGAGTTTATTAACTATGCCTAATAACTACCTATGTGTAGTAAGTAATAAATAAGGCATATTAAATGATATCGAAATAATCTCTGTTTCTTCCGCACTAAGTCTACGGAAGTGAATTCATACTGTCTTCTGCAGAACATCTACGGATGAGCAGTTTTCACTCTGAAGGAAATACCTGTCTTCCGCAAAACATCTACGGATGAGCAGTTTTCACTGTTTGAAGGAAATACCTTCTGTATGAATTACCACATAGTTATTCATTTGGTGTTTTACTCTTGGACCTTGTGACTTGCATCACGGTAGTTGTGCATAAGTAGATGCCTGTTTTAGATGTCTGTGCCCTGCAGCCATGTTAGTGCTCAAGTTCCAATTTTATTCAACTCAGTATTAAATAAATAACTTCATGGACTTACTACTCCCCCTAAATTTGTGATTAGTCATAAAGTTATGTATTTATCATGAATTTGGAACAGTAGATCATGAATCCACAATGGTGTTGACTAACTGAAAATCGTAGAGAGAAGATAAGGATATACACAGGCCCTAATTTGATGTACTGAAGAATCATGCTATTAGTTAGACACCCTCCTGCTTGGTATGCTTAATTTTGAGAACTACTTGATCTAGTGCAGATTGCAAATATTGTGATTCATAGAAGTGCAAACGAGAGGATATGTCGAATATATCATGCTAATTATCATGTTTTAGCTGATGGTTAATGATAAGCACAGCTGGACGCATCATGCAAGAAGCTATGAAAGTCTGTCCCACCAGTGTGTCACCAATGCATCACTTTGTCACACTTAAGCAATGTTCCGTAGATTATAAGCTCTATCTTAAGATTTATGTGAAATCTTATTAATGCTAAAGTGGTTATTCATGCTCTTTGCATATTGTACAATTGATCCATTTTAGATTCTTTTGAGAGCAGTTCCATTTGGAACATTCATGATTAGGATCAGGACATCAGATCTTTACTCACGTAAAACAGAGGGGCCCAATGACCTAGGTCTTTGCTTATGCAAAACAGAGGGTCAAGATGCACAAAGATAGAGGTTATAAGGTGTTACAACATAGTACGCGCGCATGGGTAAGGAGTTGTGCACTGCTGGATGAGACTTACTTGAGTTACCCCCTCATAATGAGGGCTCCAGGATAAGTTATATGTATTGTATGTTGAGCATGACATAGCTGATCATCAACTCAAGCTGAACCTATTCATATATCCAACACATCGGATCAGTAGATAGTTGAGAAAGTAACGGCAGGAAATATGTCAGTTGTAGCATACTATCATGTCCTTAGCATACCTGTTGCCTGAAACAAGAGTTGGTGTTTACTCATATGATCACAGTTAATGTACACATATGTTTGTTGTTGTTATTTAGAGATTATTCTAAGTTGATCATGCCTAATGATTCTATTAAGAAATTAAATCTTATAGAGTCAAATGCCTTAGTGAATAAATCAAGAAGCTGATCCGTGGTATCCACTTTGATTAACTTATTAGACCTTTTTCTGAGCAGTCTTGTAAAAAATGATATCTAATTTCTATGTGTTTAGTTTTACTATGTTGGACTGGATTAGCAGTTATAAAAATAGCAGCTGAATTATCTATATGTATAGGAGTTTGAAGAAAATTGTAACCATAATCAAGTAGTTGGTTTTGTAACCATAGAAACTAAGAACAACCGGCTGAAGCAGCTATATACTCAGCCTCAGCTATGGATACTAAAACATTAGTCTGTTTTTTCCCACTACCAAGACACAAGTCTCAGTCCTAGGAATTGACATCCACCAGTTATGGATTTCCTATTATTGTTGCAGCCTCCATAGTTATTGTCTGAATATGAGTATAGTTTGAAATCTCATTCTTTAGGATACCATAAGCCAAGTACAGGTTTCCCATTGAGGTATCTAAAGATTCTTTTAACAGCATTTAAATATGACTCGTTTGGATCTGATTGATACCTAGCATACACACACAAAAAAAAACATTATAACAGGTCTACTAGCAGTTAAGTACATTAAAGAGCCTATCATAGATCTATAATCTTTGGTCAATAGACTTCCCTGTTAGATCTGGTACAATTTTGTCTCTGGTGGATGCTGGTGTTTTGCATGAAGATGAGTCTGCAAGATTGTATTTCTTCAGTGTTTGAAGGACATACATCTCTTGTTTGATAAAGATGCCATCAGTTTTCTGATGAATTTGTAATCCCGAAAAGAAGAGCAATTCTCCCATTGAACTCATCTAAAACTCAGACTGCATCAGTGATTCAAACTCTTCACATAATCTCTTGTTTGTGGATCCAAATATGATGTCATCAACATATATTTGAACCACTAAGAGATCTTGATGTTCATCTTTGAGGAAAAGTGTTTAATCAAATGTTCCTCTCTTATATCCATGTTTCAGTAGGAACTTGGATAATGTCTCATACCACTTTCTTGGAGCCTGATGTAGGCCATATAAAGCTTTGTCAAGCTTGTACATTCTATGGTGAAAGTCAGGATCTTCAACTCATAATGGTTGAGAGACATATACTTCTTCATCAATCTTTCCATATAAGAAAGCACACTTTACATCCATTTGATAGGCTATGAACCTCTTATATGATGCATAGGCTAGAAATAGTCCGATTGCCTTAATTCTGGCAATCGGGGCAAAGACTTCATCATAGTCTATGCCTTCCTCTTGTGCATAGCCTTATGCTATCAGTCTTGCCTTGTTTATAATTATTATACCCCTGTCATCTAGATTGTTCTTTAATAACCATCTGGTGCCAATAGGATATTGGCCTTCAGGAAGATTAACTAGATTCCACACCTTCTGTTTTCTGAATTGCTGAAGCTCTTCTTGCATTGCTTCAATCCAACTGTTATCTTTCAATGCTTCTGTTATGTTGGGTGGAACCACTTATGATAGAAAATAAGAGAACGGACATATGTTTGCTTCTCCCCTTTGTTTTCTTGTAGTTCTACTGTTCAGATCACCTATCATGTTGTCAATTGGATGATACTTGTGTGTCCTAACTGTTGGTACATCATGAACTTGGATGGATGAATCCAAGTTGGTGATATTGGTTTGTGGGGATGGAGTTTGTAATGCCAAAGAGTCAACAAAGTCATTCAACTCATTATCAGGTGCGACTGACTATGGTTCCGAATGTATAAGAATGTCTTTCGGGGTTGGGGACATGCTTTTCATAGGAGGTACAGGATCAGCTATAGTCTCTAGTTTGAGTATATCTGTATTTGGAAATGGTGTTATGGTGTGTTATGTGTTCTGGCTCTGGTTGTACTGATGTACCAGGATCATGTTCATGTTGATTCTCAGGAGAAATGAGCCTTGGTGGATCAGCTGTCAATGTTACACCCATGTTCGGAGGAACATAGGGGTAGCATGTCTCTGCAGCACCTGTCATATTGAGATAACCAGCATTAATGAGTTAGTTAATGCATCTATATCAAACAACCAAGATGATCCTTTACTGATTGAGTAAATAAGGATTCATCAAAAGATACATTAGGAGTTTCTTCCACTAAGTTATCATGTGGAATATATACTCTATAGGATTTAGAAGTTGATGAATTACCAACAAAGAAACCATCATAGGCTTTTTTAGAAAATTTTCCTAACTATTCTTTTATGTTTAAAACAGATACATGACACCCAAAAGCTTTAAGATATCCTTATAAAGGTTCTCTTTTAAATAGAAGTTCATAGGGTGTTTTGTTATGTTCAATTAAAGTTCTATTTTGAACAGTGCATGCTGTGTTCACAGCTTCTGCCCAAAAGGTTATTGGTAATTTTGAGTCAGTTAGCATTGTTCTAGCTGCTTCAATTAGTGTTATGTTTCTCCTCTCAGCAACTCCATTCTGTTGTGGTGTTCTAGGTGCATTGAACTATCTAGCTATACCCTTGTCCTTGCAAAAGGTGTCTAAAATATAGTTAACAAATTCAGTTCTATTATCACTTCTTAGTATCTTGAGTCTTAGGTCAAGTTGGTTTTCTATCTTAGTGATAAACTCCATTAAAGTTTATGATGTTTCACTTTTATGTTTCAAGAAAAATAACCAGGTGAATCTAGTGAAATAATCAACAATCACCAAACAGTACTGCCTTTTCCCAATGCTTAACACATTGGTTGGACCAAAAAGATCCATGTGCTGTAGCTTGAGTGGAGTTGTGTTTATGTTAGTTGTTTTCAAACTATGAGAAACTTTATGTTGTTTTCCTTTATAGCATGATAAGAAGTGGTTAGTGCAATAAAAATCTTTCTTTGGAATACCAATAACTTAGTCATTCTTCACTAGGTTATTCATGTTCTTCATATTGGAGTGATCCATCCTTTTGTGCCACAACTGTGACTCATCTTCTGATGATTTACAGATCAAGCAAGTGTCCTTGCTTGTTAATGATATGTTGTTCATGTCCAACACATATGTATTTCCTTTTCTTGGTTCTTTAAGAAGGATCCAATCTTCTGGAATTTTGAAACCTGGCTTAAGAATATAACAGTCAGAGTTATCAAAGAGAGTTGTATAATTTTGATCACATATTTGTGAAACACTTAGTAAGTTAAACTGTAATTTTTCATAGAAATTAACTGTCTCAAATTTTAACACTCCATTTGTTACCATTCCTTCACCAGTGATTTTACCTCCCTTCATATCCCCACCAAATGCTATATATAACACATTCTTGTGTTTGAAATCCTGCATGAGGGTATAGTTTCCTGTCATATGTCTGGAACAGCCACTGTCAACATACCACTTGTAGTCAGTCCTCCTTGTATGTTCCTGCCAAACATAATGAACTTAGTTAGACTTGGCAGCCCAAGCCTTTATGGTCTTAGGCTTTCCATTGTTATCTAATATAGTAACTTTCTCATGGATGAGTCTTGAAGTTTCTAAGTTAGTTTTGTTATTTGTTAATTCATTATGTTTTGTTTTGTTTGGTGATGATGTTAAGGTTGTTTCAGCTTGATTTGTACTGACTGGGTCAATGATTTCTTCTTTTTGAGACTTCCTCTTTGATGCTGAAGATGAGGATTGTCCAGAGAATGTTTCAGCGTCCTTTGATTTTGACTGAGACACATGATTGCCTTTGGCAAAATGATCAAAGAAGTCATCCTCTTCTTCAAGTGCTACCTATTTGTGTGGTGTCTTTCTTTACACTTGCTGTTTTTCCTTCTTTGTATTTATTGGCACTTTAGTAACTGTTTTGTTAATACCTTTTTGTTTTACTTGTTATTTCTTTTGTTGTTTATCTCTACATTTATCTTCTTCTAAAGACTTTGACTCTGACTCAGAGGTATCTATTTTATGATTCTTCAGGATCATTGTTCTATTATTCTTGTTGAAGAAACAATCCTGAGTAGAGTGATTATTTTTATTGCATATTGCACAATGTTTATTAAAGTAACAATCAGTTGTCATATGATTGTTCATGTTGCATATTGCGCAATAGCTACTGAAGTAGCAGTGTTCTATATTATGATTGTGCATATCACACCATTTACATTACATATCTTTAGCATCACTGTCAGAAGTAGCCGTTGCCTTAGACTTTTTCTTAATTGAAGCTTTATGTATTTTAAGCTCTCTTTCCATTCTTGCTGTTGAAGAATTCTTACCTCTTCCTGACATGATGTCAAAGGGTTCTTGTTTGGCCTACAAATTCTGTTTATGTTTGCTGGATGAAAACTCTGCAGCAGATTTCTTAGTACGCATGAATTCTGTGGATGTTGCAGACTTCTTCCGCAGCAGATATGTTGAAGTGATAGTCTTATCTCCCAAATTCCTTTTTGTTGTTTTGTTCTTGTTTTGTTTATTAAGTGTATGTACACCATTTAATTGCTCAATCCTTGAGTGGATTGTTTTCAACAGGATTCTTTGTTTTGGAGGGTAAGTTAGTTTATGTTCATTTAAAACCTTTGGTATTGAATATTCTTTCCAATCAATTTTATGCTTACTTAAACTAGTATGATCAGATTCATCATCATCATCCAGATCATCACAGATGTCATGATCAAGTTCTGATGTACTTTGTTTTAAATGTTCTGATTTTAATGAATCATATTTATATGAATCAGAGTCATTAATTAGATTGCCATTACCTTTATCATCAGACTCAAATATGTTAGTAGACACAAAGTGATAAGCTAGATTGTTTGTCATAGATTCTGGCAGAGAGGTATAGTTATCATTTATTGGTGGTGGAAACGGAATGAAATCCCGATCCTGATTTGTTTTTGGCCTCAATATGATAATTTAATAATTTCTCATACTGTTGTGCTGAAAGTTGGAATTTCTGCAGTTTCACCTCGGTAGATGCATGATCTGTCATAGACTTTGTTAGAGATGTAGTCAGATGCTCTACTTGTGCTTTTAGGTTATATTCCCTAGAAACAAGTTTATCTAAATCCTTTTGTAAAGAATTAATTTTGACTCGGTAAAGTTTATGTTCTCTAACATGAAATTAATATAAAAGCAATGTTTCTTTTACTTTATCAGCCAATTGTTGGGCATGTGCTCTATACCTTTCTACTTCATCTATGCAGGTGGGAGAACACAACCTTTCTCTTACCTCAGTAGCCATTGGAGGAACCTTGTTTTCCATGTTGGCAATTAATGCTTGATTTTCTACATGGAGTTCCTTCTCATACATGCTCCAATCACAAGTACCATCCTGCAAAATAATTAAACCTGTTTCTTTAGCATTAGTGACACTTATTATGTTGTTTGTTATTGATGGGGATGTATTGGTTAGTTGGGGTTGTGTAAAACTCCTCTGAGCAGGTTGTCTTTGGTCAGTTGCCTGTTGTTGATTGTTATTGCATTCCCTCAAAAAATGTCCATATAGATTGCATTTAAAGCATCTTACTTTGGACTTGTCCACGCCAATCTTTGTTGATCTTCCTCCTATAGATAGTCCTTTGATTCTCTTCATGTACATCTTTGCTCTATAGGCAATCATTGCCACTTGCCATTGCAAATCCATCTCCTCTACTTCATCAGGATGAGTTCTTCAAGATCTTGTTGATAGAAGTGAGCAGGAGTCAAAGTACTGTCCAGATATGCCTGAAAGCTAGAACTGAAGGTTGCAAAGGCAGCTTTCTGTTCTTCAGACTCCAGCACCATGATGATTGGTTCTGTTTGTTAGTTGTTCTTCTTGTTCTTGGATTCATCACCCTTTACTTTGGTCTTTCTATGTTGATTGCTCTGAGTGCTTGAGTTTGAAGACTTTGCAGCATAGAAACTTGTCTCATCTTCATGATCACTTTCATCACAGGAGTCGTCTTCAGCTTCATTAGATATGAAGGCACTTCCAGAATTTTTTAATTCCTTGAATTGACAAGGAGCTATGGGTGCCTTTATACTCTTGTTCCTGGTCTTTTCATCAAGCTCTAAGGCTTCTACCTTTACCACTAAAGTGTCCAAACCTATTGTTTTTAAATCAATAGTATTATTGACATAGACACACTCTGTGTCCAATTCTCTTGCAAGGAGTGAAGCATCTTTTTATTAAGCTCTTCATTGATATATTCAAGTTCAGGGATTTTCATCTCAGTAACAAGTTGCATAAATCTATGCAATTGTTGAGGAATCGACAAACCCAAAATATGATGGAATGTTTCATCTTGTGTGTGGAGAGTATCCTTTTAAATGCTTCTAATCTCATCACTTCCTTCACACAGAGTGTGTAGGATTTTCCATAGCGAGTTTGCTGATTTGTAGGATTCACATCTGATCAGCAGCTCTTCAGGCAATGCCATAGTAAGCATACTATATGCTTTGATGTCAATATTGACTTTCTTAGCATCATTAGGTGATAGATTCTTTAGACTTATGGGTTGGTTTTTATCCTTATAATCCGCACCTAAGGCAGGTGGAATATAAGGTCCTTCGGTAGTTGAAGCCCATAAATCAAATTCTATATAATTAACATGATTCCTAAATCTAATTTTCCAAGTTTTAAAATAAGATTTATTTTCTAGTTTGGGAGGTTGATAAGCACCAACGACAGAATTACTCATGTTAATTAATTTTGAGAAAGCAAATATTTTGATTATAAAATTGATTTAAACAAACCACAGTCGATAGATCAATTGATCTGGATCAATGAGCACCAGACTCTGATACCACCTATGAATTCTAGGATCGTTCAGGAATTATCAGACTTGATTTATACAAGTATTGATCGCGGAATTATCAATACTTGTTGTTTAATCAATTAAAGCACAATAGAATGAACAAACAAATAAGAATTATCAAACCAATGCTCAAACCACGAAATCTCTGTCGATGCTCTTATGATGTTGATACTATTGATAATACTATTTGTAATGTTGTATATTGATATTAATGATCAAACTGTTACAGATTGTAATGTTGATATCTTTACATGTTCTTGATCTCATAATTTACAGAGATCCTATTCTGTTCCTAATTCAATGCTAACTATATGCTATAATTAAGGTAACTATAGTTATATGAATTCACAGCCACGTTTAGCAACATGGGAGTTCGTGTTTTACAATGAATAAAACATATTTAATGATATTGATGTGACATATAATATATCGACGTCATTAGTGTTGTTGTTGATCTGCCACGTTGACTTGTTGACTTTGGGTTGACTACTTGATAATGGTCAAATCATACGTGTCAATTACGCAGGTAACTTGTCTTCCGCAGCAACTTGTGCTTCCACAGGAAACTTGTCTTCCGCAGCAACTTGTGCTTCCTCAGGAGTTCTTATCTTCCGAAGGCGAATGCTCCTGATAATATCTATGGAAGAACAATTTAGTCATCCGTAGTTAGTGTTATCAATTTCCTGTCTCACATCTAATGCACATTCACACATACATTATGCAATACATTGTATCATACATTTATAACATATATTATGTAATGCATTATATTCTTCAATCATTAAACACAGATGTAATCAACATAATTCATATCAGATTATTCAAACTCATAATTACAAAAGTGATTACAAGAGCATGATCTATCATCTAAACCTATACAAGAGTTTTATTCCTAACATAAGATCCATATATCTGAAATATTGCTAGCTTAGAGTTTCTCCAGTAATATAGGTGAAGTTTTCGAACTGCTGCTTCATAGAATCGTTCTTTGAGTCATTAGAACTAGAGTACATCTGAATCAAGGCATCAAAGAGTTCTTTGGATGTTGTGTAATGCTCAAAGCCTACCATGATGGAGTTTGGTATGGCTGTAAGCAGTACAGTCATGGATTTGCTGTCGATGTCCATCTTCTTACGGTCTTCATCTAAATAATCTTCAATAGCCTTTTCTATAATGGCACATTTACCATTTGATGATGCCACCATTGGCTTGTAAGGACCATTAGTGATAGATCTCCACATTTAGCTATGTTGATACTTAATGAAACCTTCAATGCGCATACGCCAGGATCTGAAGTTTTCAGGGGTGTTGATAGAAGCTTTAGTTATCGTTCCCATTTCAAATTCTGGTGATTCTGGTTCATGGCCATTTTTAAGTAGCATGAGTGTATGAGTGAAAAGTCAAGATGATTTGGGATGGTAAGATTCACAATCAAGAGCCTAGAAGCTCTGATACCAATTGCAGGATCAATACAGGTCACTCAAGACAAGTGTTCTCTCTTTAACTCACTAAGTTACCCTCAAAATAATGAAGCAGAATCATCTAAGAGTTGATAATAATATACAAAGTAAACAAAGCACAAGAAATGGTTTTAAGATACTTGTATATATTAATTCTCAAATCAAAGATTACAAAACTCTTACAAGAATGCTATTATGAGCTTATAATAAGAACTATATATACTACTATCTACAGCCGGCTATACAAAAGACAGCTAGCTGGAAACATACTTACTAAACAAATACTATATTGCTAGTAATAAGGTATCTAGAATAAAATACTATCCTAGATAAGGTAGTCATGACATGTCCATGACTTACCTTTTTGTTTACCAACTAAAGTTAGTAAATGTACTAACTGATAAGGAATGAACAGTGAACTAAAGTATGGTCAACTACCTGGTCGGGGGGAAAATGCCATGCAGTGTCTCAGAGGTTGCAGCGGCTTGTCAGAGGGACCATGCTAATATCCACTAGTTCATAGTAAGTTCTTCTAAAGGTTAACTGGCTTCGAAAGAACAAGTTCTTCCAAAGCCATTTATACTTCGGAAGAATTTACTTCTTTCGAGACTTTCGCTGGTGTTCAAGACTCTATGCTTCGAAAGTCATTGTCTTGAAATCTTCTTAAGTGTTGATACTTCGGAAGAGAGATGACTATTTCTTCGGAAGACATGATTCCTCTTTGGAAGTTCCTTTATCTTTAATCTTCAGAAGTGCAGCCTTTATCTTTGGAAGTCCTTCACAGTTTTACCAAAATTGTTCTAAGTGTAGTTTTGGTTGCACCACCCTCATATATCTGACATAACTTCAAAACATTTGCGGAAGCATTGTAAGGCCCCGTTCCCGGGCACCTCACAGTTGGTCATTCATCGCGCATAAAACATTTTAAAACACATATTTACTATGCAGCGGAATTTAAAAGCATTCATTAATAACTAAAATCATGTCATTTATTTCATTACAACATTCTTTTCATCTCAAAATACAATGACATGTCAAAATATGGATGCCAGCCTCAAAACACTCCCAGTAGCTTATGCATCCATGCCTGCAACTCCTCAGCATCAACCAAAATACATGCCAACTATTATGCATACAAAAGTCAGCGGCGCTGAGTGAGTTCTAGTTTTTATAATAAAATACTTTAC
>BJCO01003097.1:0-11819 GCA_018326465.1 Flaveria floridana
TTATTATTATTATTATTATTATTATTATTATTATTATTATTATTATTATTATTATTAAATTAATTTGTTAACAAACAAATTAATTATCACGCATAACAAGTCCTCAAAGTTTCAAAATAGCATAAAAGGTCCTTATAAAACATAACAAAGTTAACTTTTGCTTTAAAGAAAATTACGAGGTGTTACATGTACTGTATACTCATTGGCATACACATCACGTACTCTGTAGTATGGCATCATCCTCACGAGCTGTGAGTAAGAGACCAGCAGGTTCTGATTCCGCTACACGTTCTGATTCCCCTCCTTCTCCTCCTGTACCTGTCCGAACACCTGAGTGCCCACGACTTGACTACCCTCCTGGAGAGATGAATTGGGATCAATTGTTCGCGCTAATAGAACGCGATGCCCCATGCGATTGAGCTTTTATCCTAAATATGTGGACCACATGATGTGTAGGGAGCGCATGCCTTCTAAGAGGCCAAGGACTAAGAACAGTTTTGGGAAGTCTACACTTTCCCTCCCTCCGGTAGAAGAATCTGTCGGGCAGATGATTGCAGCTTTGGTTGCTGCCTTGGATACAGAGAAACTACGAACTCAGTGGCTTACTGGGTTGGTCGTCGAACTACAACATCATATGCGAGAGACAAAGAAAGAAGTGGCTAAGGTGAAAGACCTACAATACAAGTGCTATCAGCATCAACGCACTTTGGCTGACAGGATGGCTCAGACGACTCACCGATCAGAGGCTCGAGATGACACCATACATGATCATGGGGTGAGACTTGTTTCCTTGGAGGCACAATTCAAGGAGATACACATAGCTGTGGAACCTGAGGCGGAGCCTGAACAAGAAGAAAACCCTGAAGAAGAATAGGAGGAAGCCCCAGAAGAAGAGGAAGAAGAAGACCCCGAGGAAGAACCGGAAGAAGCCCCAGCAAAGGAAGAAGAGCCCGATGAGATGGAGGAAGACAGTGATGGATCCGATGTTCTAGACTGATCTTCATTTTCATTTGACTTAGACTACGTAGTGTTTTTCTTTGAAAACCTATGTGGGAAGAGTTGTTTCCCACCCGACTGAAAAACTAAAATTTTTAACACTGATTGAATTTTGTGAAATGGTTATAATTTATTTATCTTTGGTTATTATTTTGGTTATAATTGTTGCGGTTGATGAACTGCTTTAGTTTCTTACTATCTACTATGCTTTAGTGAGATAAATATGTTACATGTTACTCGGTTTTGGTGTTTGTGAATGTAAAGTGAAAATAGAAGCCGGTGGTAGAGGACGTGGTCGTGGATAGGGCACTGGATGCGGCATTAGATGTGGGCGCGGCAGGGGAGCATTTAAAATAACCCCTGCAGGACTGGCTACTCTGATCAATAAGCATGTGCACGCGGCAGTGGCTGCAGTGCATGCTGCACAAATGTCCGCTGCACAGCCAACAACTAAATGATACAAATGACTCGACAAACACTCTAGTTGCTTGTTTAAACCGTTAACCTAAACACTGTTGTTTTGTTAAAACAGGACCCCCACCCTGTACTTACAAGGATTTTCTAGATTGTAAGCCCCACACCTATAGTGGAGCTGAAGGTGCTGTTGGACTGATTAGGTGGTTCGAGAAGACTGAATCAGTCCTCACCAAATGCAACTACCCACCGGTTGAACAAGTAAAGTACGCGACCAAGACTCTTGAGGGCACAACACTTTCTTGTTGGAATGCCCAGGTTCAAATGCTTGGTCAGGTGATAGCCAACGACTTACCAGGGGATGAGTTTAAGGCGATGATGATCGAGGAGTGTTGCCCTTATGATCAGGTGCAAAAACTGGAAATGGAGTTGTGGTAGCTAAAAATGCAAGGTTCTGAGATTGAGGCCTACACTACTAGGTCTCACAAGTTGGCAACATTATGCCACAGGATGGTGACCCCGATGCATAAAAGAATAGAGTTGTATCTGCATGGTTTGGTGCCAGAAATCCAAAGCATGGTCACTGTCTCCAACCCCACTACCATTCAGCAAGTAATTCTGTTGGCTCACAAGTTGACCGACCAGGCAGTGGAACAAGGTAAACTGCCAAAACGGGGTACGGTGTCTAGTGTACAAGCGGGAGCCAGTGTACAAGATAATAAACGCAAGGGGGATGGTCCAAACAAGAAGGGATCAACTTCAGGCAACTAGCAGCAGCAATAAACTTAGCAATAACCGAGGAAGTTTGATAACAACCGAGGTTTCAATAAGACCACCACTACCAACCAAGGACATGGAGGATACGTGGGAAGGTATCCTAAGTGTAACCGTTGCAACTACCATCATACCGACAGGTATGATAACTTCAAATGTCAAAGATGTGGGAAGTTGGGGCACGCGGTGAAGGACTGCCGTGGCGAGCTGATGAAAAAGCCACATCAACCACAAGAAACGCTTATGGTCTATTTCGAGTATGGGAAAGATGGACACTACAAGAGAAACTGCCCTCAGCTGAGGAAAAATGGCAATGATACGGGTAACAACGACAACAACAACAACAATGCGGGGAATGGTGGAAACAATGGTGGCAATAATGGTGGAGCTTAGGGAAGAGCCTTCGTTATGGGTTCAGGTGAGGCTTTAAACAACCCTACCACTGTTATTGGCAAATTTCTCGTTAATGGTCATTTTGCTACTATATTATTTGACACTGGAGCCGATAGAAGTTTTATTTCCACTAAATGTGAGCCGATAGAAGTCTTATGAATGATATGCCTTCTAGCTTGGATATCACCTATACCGTAGCGTTAGCTGATGGTAAACAAATTCACATCACATACGTTCACAAGGGTTGTAAGATAGAACTGGCTGGACATGTTTTTGACATAGATCTTATGCCCATTACACTTGGGAGCTATGATGTGGTTGTGGGAATGGATTGGCTATCCAGTAAGCAAGCAGAAGTATTATGCCATGAGAAGATTAAACGTATTCCTCTTGAGCATGGTGAAATTCTTTCGATAAAGGGCGAAAGGAGTGGTGCTGTGATAGGCATGTTATCAATCATGAAAGCGCAGAAGATGCTACGTAAAGGTTGACTAGCTATACTGGCCTTGGTGACTGACAAACAACAAGATGAAAGGAAGATGGAGGATATTCCAGTTAGAGGTGTTTCCAGTGGACCTACCAGGATTACCACCTCATCACCAAGTGGAATTTCAGATTGAGTTGACTCCTGGTGCAGCTCCAATTACTAGAGCACCTTATCGATTGGCACCGAATGAATTACAGGAGTTGTAGGCACAACTTTAGGCACTGCTAGATAAGGGCTTTATCCGACCTAGTTCATCACCTTGGGGAGCCCCTGTCCTTTTTATTAAGAAGAAAGATGGCACCTTTCGGATGTGCATTGACTACAAGGACTTGAACAAGGTCAGAATCAAGAACCGATACCCCTTACCTCGTATTGATGATCTGTTCAATCAACTTCAGGGATCCAGTTACTATTCTAAGATTAACTTATGATCCGGTTTTATCAGTTACGAGTCCGAGAAGAAGACATCTCGAAGACGGCATTCAGGACTCGCTATGGCCGTTATGAATTCTTGGTCATGTCGTTTAGGTTGACTACTTCACCAACGGTGTTTGTGGATGTCATGAACCGCGTGTGCAAACCCTACCTTGATCAGTTTGTTATTGTGTTTATCGATGACATATTAATCTATTCCAAGACCAAGGAGGATCACAAAGAGCATCTACGATTAATCTTAGAACTGTTGAAGAAGGAGCAACTATATGCTAAATTCTCTAAGTGTGACTTCTGGTTACGAGAAGTGTAGTTTCTAGGTCATATTGTGAATAAGAAAGGAATCCATGTAGATCCTACAAAGTTGGAAGCAATTAAGAATTGGGCGGTACCTAAGACGCCTAGTAAGATAAGTCATTTCCTTGGATTGGCGGGATACTATTGACACTTCGTTGAGGGATTTTCCAAGATTGCTCAACCCCTCACTGCCTTGACGCATAAAGGTACAACGTTTAAATAGGGAGAAAGTCAAGAATCAGCCTTCCAGTTGTTGAAACAAAAACTCTGCAGCACACCGAGACTAGCACTAGCAGAAGGGACAGATGATTTCATGGTGTACTGTGATGCATCCATTCAGGGACTGGGTTGTGTCCTGATGCAGCGAGATAAGGTGGTAGCCTACGCCTCGAGACAACTGAAGGTTCATGAAAAGAACTATACCACCCATGACTTGGAATTGGGTGCAGTGGTTTTTGCCTTGAAGAACTGGATACATTACTTATACGGTACCAAATGCACCATTTTCACCGATCAAAAGAGTCTTGAGCATTTCTTTGAGTAGAAGGAACTAAATATGAGGCAACGGCGCTGGGTGGAATTACTGAATGACTATGATTGCGCTATCAAGTATCATCCAGGAAAGGCAAACGTGGTTGCCAATGCCCTAAGCCGGAAAGAAATTATAACCCTAGGCGAGTACGAGCTTTACAACTTACTATTAGCACTCAACTACCTGAACAAATTAAGGAAGCATAGACGGAAGCATTAAAAGCAGAAAATATTGGGTCTGAATCGTTGCGTGGAATGGATAAACAGCATGAGGTGAAAATTGATGGGATTTGTTACATCATGGATAGACTTTGGGTGACTTCATAGGGGAATTTAAGGGATTTGGTTATGAGTGAGGCGCACAAATCCAAATACTCAATACATCCTTGTTTAGAGAAAATGTATCATGACCATAAGGCGCACTATTAGTGGCCTAACATGAAGGCGGATGTAGCTACCTATGTGAGCAAGTGCTTAACCTGCTTCAAGGTGAAAGTTAAGTATCAAAAGCCATCTGGATTACTACAACAACCCGAGATTCCTTTACGAAAGTGGGAACAAATTTATATGGATTTCATACCAAATTACCCAGGACTCCTAGTGCTTGTGATATGATATGGGTAAATATGGATAGGTTGACTAAGTTTGCTCAGTTCTTGGAAATCAAACGAACAGATAAGATGGATAAGTTGACTCGGATTTATCTGAAGGAAGTAGTCTCTCGGCATGGAGTGCCAATCTCGATTATTTCTGATCGTGACGCTCGCTTTACTTCTTATTTCTGGCAGTCGCTACAGAAATCTATGGGTACACGCTTAGACCTGAGTACTGCATATCATCCTTGGACTGACGGACAGAGTGAGCGCACTATACAGACCTTGGAAGACATGTTACGAGCGTGTGTAATCGAGTTTGGGAATAATTGGGAAGTTCATCTACCTTTGGTGGAATTTTCCTATAATAACAGTTACCATACTAGTATTCAAGCGGCACCATTTGAGGCGCTATACGTGCAGAAATGTAGGTCACCAATCTGTTAGGTAGAAATTGGTGATAGTCAATTGACTGGCCCTGAATTGGTACATGAGACCACTGAAAAGAAAGTACAAATAAGAAACCGCATGGCAGCAGATTGAGACAGACATAAGAGCTACGTGGATAAATGATGGAAACCTTTAGAGTTTTACGTCGGTGATAAAGTCTTGTTAAAGGTCTCACCATGGAAAGGAGTAATCGTTTTGGGAAACGAGGGAAACTTAACCCATGGTATGTTGGACCATTCGAGATCATCAAAAGAATTGGCCTAATGGCATATCGATTAAGGCTACCCGATTTGTTGAGTGGAATTCACAATGTATTCCATGTCTCGAATTTGAAGAAATGTTTAGTTGATGAGACTTTAGCAGTTACGATTCATTGAACAACCGGTTGAGGTAATGGACCGAGAGGTCAGGACCTTGAAAAAAAGCAAAGTCCCTATTGTCAAGGCGCTCTAGAACTCGAAATATGGACCGGAGTTCACATGGGAACGTGAGGATCAAATAAAGCTCAAGTATCCTCATCTGTTCTAAACAACGACCATAACCGGCAAAGGTAATGATTAAATTTCGAGATGAAATTTCTTTCAACATGGGGATAATGTCACAACTCACCAAAACTCATTCGATTTCAATTTATTTTTTTATGCCAACGCATTAGACCAGTGATGTAACTCCACCATGTAACGTAAATTTCGGGATGAAAATTCTTTCAACATGGGGATAATGTGACATCCGGTACTTTTTCGTTACCAAACTCCGCTTCTTTCGTTAGGTCTTGCATACACGTGTTGTAAGCACACACTAGTCATCGTTGAACGTTGGTGAGTTAATAATAATTAATCTTAGTTAACAAGTAACAATTGAATTAATAATATAATTTATTATTATGGTTTGTATAAATTATATGTGTAAGCGTTTATTTGTGAAGTTTGTGTTATAACGTGACAAAGTGCATTATATAATTCGTGTTTACTATTCTAGTTAAGAGTTATTTAATTATTGTTGTTTGATAATGTGCCACTATTTATCTTGTTAGAAGCCAATTAAAAAGTAATAGACTAGAATAACTTTTATAAAAAGGGGTAAGATGAGGGTTAAAGGTGTATGTGATTAATTAACTTAAAAAACAAATATTAAATAAAACCCTACCTCCCCCCTTCCCCTTTGTCATTGCTGAGCCCCCATCCCTCACCTTCATTCGACTTTGATCAAATAACAACAATCAAGCATTGATTTTGATTAGTTTCAAGCATTACGACACAGTACCAAGATCAATTCTTGTCCATTACGTGATTAAAGGTTAGATTATTGTGGTTTTTCATGGTTTTTGGATGAGGGCCGAAACCCTAGTTTGATTTTGGTTCAAAATGTTGAATTTTTGATTGTTTGATGATTGTATGATGCTAGTTAGATTGTATTGAAGTTAGTTTACGTGGATTATACAAGAAAATCACGGTTTTGATGCATAGTTCATAACTTACTAATAATAGTAACTTTGTTTCATGAACTTGATGATTTGATGATGAATTGATGATGTTAGGATGTTAGTTATGTTGTATGAATGTTGGGATTATGATAATAATGCTAGAAATCCAAGAATTCATCATGTAGTTCATACCTTACCATTAGTAGAAGTTTTTGGATATGAGATTTGTGAACTATGATGATTTGATGATGTTGGTTATGTCCAGATGTTAATGTGGACTTGATTAGGCATGTTGTTGATGAATTCATGAAATTGAGTGTTGGATTTATTTTGAGATATTACTTTCCCAAAAGGGAAACTTTAATTTGGAAAATCATTTGATATTATGAATTCGACATGTTTATGATGCTAGGATAATGATAGGATGTTTATTGATGATGTCTAATGTGTTGGATTATGTTAATTAGGTTGTTTGGATGGTTGATGAACTAGTTGGAAGAGTCTAGGTTGCTTGGAAATTACGCATGAATACAAGTATGATGTTTTATACCAAATGTGTGTATGATGCCATGATGTTGTTGATGTGACTTAGGATATACAATATGGATTATTGTTTGTGATTAGGAAGTCATGATTGGGATTGGAATTGATCATTGCTACGAATGTTGATTTGTATAAAACTGGTGATCAATGCGATTATCCTTAACTAAAGTAGTGTAGGGATCTTGTTAGAACTAGAGTTGATGATGGGATATACGTGGATTACTTGTAGGATTATCATGTATGATAGATTGCTACACTTGATCAAATTGTAATTAAAATAATATGTCACCAACAAGTCAAACGGGTCAGCTAGGTCAAATGGTCTTGTTTTCTAAAACCTTTGGTCAATGTGTTAACTGTGCACTTAGTGTTGTTAGAGATTATGTCTACACGTACTTATGTACTTGCATGTTCTAGGTAACCTCTAAAGATTGTCTTTCTCTCTCTCAAGTTAGCATTAATATAATTTGAGTGCATACCAGGTGAGTTCATTCCCCACTTTTTATACACTCTCTCTTTTAGGGGAGATAGCATACTTGTTTATGAACGCATCACTATTAAGTTATAGTTTAACATAGTGTAATTTACCTTGAAAGTCCTAACAGTTTTAGATCGTTAATATTGGTAACTAGGGGGAAATGCTCGATAGTACTACCGGGCCTGACAGGCCCTACCCGTGCGACTCGAGGACAAATGTGTGCAATATTGTCCTAAACACAAACATTCATCACTACTTGGTAGGTTGTGATAGGAGGCAAACAAACGAAACACATGTCAGCTTCGATCATGATATCACTATTATTATTACTTGTGAATTTAGATTATCTATCTAGTTCAATGCACCTCTTATGTTTCATAATTGTTACCGTTTATGTTAAACACAAACTCTTGAACTCACAAACTATTATGCTGACTCTTTTAGTATGCTATTCTCAAGTCGTTAACTTTGGCTGCTAGTAGGAGCACATCATATTCCAGGATGCTTTGCAATACTTCTTATTGTGTCAAGACATTTGTTTTATTATTTATAAGTTTTAAATAATGGTTTGGCGCGTGTTTTTGCGAATTTACATTTTCAAAACTTGAGTTGAACTTATTTATAAAACGCTTCCACAAATGTTTTAAAGTTACAAACTTTGAATTATTTTATACGTTGCATATAGCATCGTTCTGAGTAACTAATGACTGTGATCCCGGTTTGTTCACACGCCTCACAGTAAAACCCCGCACGTGGATTTTGAGGGTGTCACATTAAATAAGTGCATGTTTTGGTCAGTTTTTTCACCTTTAGTATGAGGTTCCCCTCATCTTCAGTAGAAGAATCACTGGGGATGAGAGAATTATTCCTAAGTCTTCTTCCTTATTACCAGCCTGTTGTGTCTAGCTACTAGATTTCCCTGCTCACTGACATCTTCAGTTGAAGTGTCAACGGGCTGGGTTACCATGGTTGAGGTCTTAATGATGTAATCACTTGCAGAAGTGAGAGCCTCTTCCATATGGATCTCCTGACAGGTTTAGTAAGATCCACCTAAGTAAGGATGGATAAGGTGGGCTAGATACGAGGGACACAGGAGTACTTAACTATCTTTGAGTAGGGAAAGAGAAGAGAGACTTATGATACTCACTGAGTGCCATATCTTCATCATTATAGAAGCCTAGGCTAGGAATTGGTTGGTTTAAATCTAGAGGCTAGGGATGGTAACTTTCCCCTAAAGGTTGTTCAATAGAGTATTGAGGCTTTGAGTAAAGGCTTAAGGCTTCTTAGGTTATGAGCTCTTCAGTCTGAGTATGAGGAACCTCGTGATTGATTAATAATTAGATGTATGGGTGGTGATATGGGGGTCTGCACAAGTTCAATAACAAGTGCAGGGGTTTGTTTGGATTTTCCCTGGTCGGTGATAGTTATTTTTGGTTGTGTGGATTGTCTTGAAGTGGAAGGTGTGGGTTCAACACTAGCTGGTGCTGCTAGGTTTTCACCTTAAGCAATGAGTTCTAACATTTTTAGTACCAGGGCTTTTTCTACCCATGAGAAGCCCACAGTGGGATTTCTCAATAGTTTTAAAGATGTTAGGCTTCATGTGTCCCAATTTTAGAATATTACCTATTTCCCTCAACTGTGAGACCAGTTCACAGCTGAGAATATGCTGGACATATCTAGGGGACATATAATATTCTGAGGAGTCCATGTTTGCAAGTAAATTAGTATACACAAATTGTGAATACATGAACTTGACCCCATGAACCATTCTATGGACTATGAAAGAGAGGTCTTTTGGAATTTGGTCCCATCCTCCAATAATGATATCGAGGAGGTACTTCCATTGAGAGGAAACTTTCTCTTTCTTGAAGGAAACTTCCATTGTGAGGAAACCTTCCCAATAGCTGAAACAAGATATTTAAATCTCTGTTAATCAAAAGCCTTTGTGAATAGATCAACATATTGTTCATTTGTCTTGAACTTGACTAGTTTTACCAATCCTTTTTCAAAATTTCTCTAATTAGATGATACCTGATGTTGATATGTTTTGTCCTTGAGTGCTGCACAGAATTCTCTATGATATAGATAGCACTGTTGTTGTCTATGTGGATGGGAGTCTCTTTGAAGTTTATCCATAATCCAGCATCAGATTCTGAATCCAAAGCACTTGAGCACAACAGCTAGCAGCAACAATGTATTTAGCTTCAGAAGTTGATGCAGATACACAGGATTGTTCCTTGCATTGCCATGAGACTATCCTTCTACCAATGAATTAACATCCCCCAGATATGGATTTTACAGTCATGTTGTAGCCACCATATTCATTATCTGTATAGGCATATAGATTAAAGTTAGAATTCCTTGGATACCAAAGGCCTAGCTTAGGGGCTCCTTTGAGATATCTAAGAATTCTCTTTACAGCAAACAAGTGTGACATCTTGGGGTTGGCTTGATATCTTGCAAATATGCATGTACCAGACATAATACCAGGCCTGCTGGCTGTAACATACATGAGAGACCCAATCATAGCTATGTAAAGATGTTCATCTACACACTCCCCTCAAGATCAGGTCTAGGAGAGTATGATGAAAATCAACTTAGTAAAGCATATTGAACCTAAACTTTGCAAGTACAATATTCAATATGAATCTGTTGATTTCCCCAAGGATCTTTGCAAATCTCTCACAAATCAACAAACACTAAATATGGTGTGGAAACCCATGATTAATGTGTATGATTTTAGTTATGTGTGTGTATGTGTGTGTTGTGTGTGTTAGAATGCATGGGAATTGAAAATGCTTGTTTGATTGATAATTCGTTCAAAAAGCTTACAAAGGATTACGGTAGAGTGCTATATATAGCCTATACACAAGCTATATACAATTACTAATCTACCCTTATGTAAATAAAAATTACATAAACATAATCCTAAGTATCAAAGTCATCCTTAGTGGAATAAGTCATCCGCTTTGGAGGTTCTTTATCCACTATGACAACAGTTTGTTCATCCTCTGTGAGAACTTGTTCATCCGCTGTGATGACTTATTCATCCGCTGTGGGAATAGTTCATCCGCTGCGAGAACTTGTTCATCCGCTATGATGACTTTTTCATCCGCTGTGGGAATAGTTCATCCGCTGTGGAACTTGTTCATCCGCTGTGATGACTTTGTTCATCCGCTGTGGAGTTACTCATCCGCTGTGAAAGGAAAAAATTTCTTTATCTACAAATCTGAAAAAGAACATTTACAATGATGTTAGTGATTATTATGAATTTTAATGATGTTAATGTGTTTCTAATGTATGAATTGTGTGTTGAAACACATGTTTTGATAATGGCAAGCATCATACTTTCTTGCATTAATTCTTAATGCACTTTGTTGAGTCCAACAGTGCTCCCCCTAAGTATGATGTTGGCATTGATTGATTGTTATTGTGTATATTGATTGAGTACAAGTGTAGAACTTGTCTGTGCTGATAAATGATTGTTTCTAAGATTACACAAATGTAATCTTACCTATTAGCTTGTCTGAATTTGTTTGTATATATGTATGTTACATGATTTTGTATGCAATTAGTGTGTATGATTTTGTATGATCATGAATGTATAGATGTATGAATGTATGTTTGTATGCATGTCATGTGTTTATATCCACAACACATGAATGTTTGTTTGAATCCATAAGTATGTTACAGAACACCAGAATGTATGTTTGTTTATGTAGGATTCTATGTGCCCAAGACACTTAGAATATTGATGTGGTTAGTACGTTATGATCCAAGTCGGGTTATACCCAATAACAAGCTTAGCAAACACCAAATAATATTTAATTGATGATATGATCATGCAATAAAATATTAACACCAATTTAGAAAATGGGTTTTCTAAACAAGTTGCATATGACATGGAACAATTTATTAGGATATATTGTTCAATGATATTATTTGTAATGTTATTTAGATGACATTACAAATTAATAATGGCTATATATGTTATACAATTAATGGGTT
>BJCO01003099.1:0-11819 GCA_018326465.1 Flaveria floridana
CCTGATATGTTGTAAACACATGAAACTGAGTCATTCGCAGGAGCATATGCGAATGGGACTCAGTCATACGACTGAGCCAGGATAATGGACCAGCCATGCGACTAAGAGATGCGATTGGGCCATTCATAAGACTGAACCATAAGTATGGTCCAGTCGTACGATTGAACCATACGCATGGTCCAGTCGTACGATTGAACCATACGCATGGTCCAATCGCACGAATGGGCCCAGTCGCATCTGATATGGGCTGAAGCCTATATATACCAGTTTCATTGTGTAGAAACCTGGGGGTTTAGAGAGAGTGCCCGGCGCCCAGGTGCTGCCGGTTGAGAGGGGAGATCATGCTCGGTCTCCCCTTGCCAAAAAATCATGATTTTTCTGTTTAACGAGCTTGTAATCATTCGGTTTTATCAATGAAATCATTAGATTATTGTTCGTACTATTGTTTGTCTTTTGGCTTATCACCTTCCGTCAAGAACACGCTTGGATGTCAACCGATCCAGCGTCCTCACAAACACGTCTGGAAAGTCACATACCACAAGCACATCGGACAGTTGTGGTACAGATGCATCCACATCTTTCACGTATACCAGATAGGCACTACATCCGCATCTTATGTACTTTTCAGCCACCGCCATCGAAATCACCTTTGGAACCGTAGTGACGCGATCACCGTAAACCATCACCGAACTTCCATGGGGCATAATAATCGAATCATCTTCTTACGGTACACGATGTTTGCCTCATAGGTTTCTAACCAATCCATCCCTAGCACTACATCAAATCCACCTAGGGGCATCACATGTAATTCAATAGAAAACCTATGACCTTCTAGTTCTACGGCACAGTGCTCTATCATATCAGTGATTCTAGTGGATTTACCAATAGCAGTTTCTACATCGAATGGCTCACTAATGCTTCTACTACTAACAGACACTTATCACAGAAGGTAGTAGAAATAAACTCCTACTAGCACCAGAATCAAACAATATAGAGGCACACATTTGATTTACTAGAAACATACCTGACACGACACCGGGATCCACTCTAGCCTCCTCCCACATCATCGTGAATGCTCTAGCAGTTGCCCTCTGTCCTCTATCTTCTGTCCCCTTCCTTGCTCCGAAACTCTCGGTCCTTGGCTTCTTACAGTCCTGACTCAGGTGGCCTACTTCTCCACAGTTGTAACATCCCACCACCCTACAATCTCTAGAGAAGTGGTTAGGCTTCCCACACTTGAAACAAACATTTAACCCCATCTTGCACTCACCAGCGTACTCTCTCCCATACTTACCACACTTCTTCGTTCCTGAGCCTATTGCAACCACCTGTCGATCATCAATCCTCGCCTTCTTGTTATTGGGGGTGAAACCACCACGCCCAAACCTTTTCCTACTCCTGTCACCACCACCTGCTCCAACAGTGTTTCCAGAAGACTTACCAGGAGTGCCATCGGATCATGAAATTGAGTTCCAGATTGACCTGATACCCGGTGCTCAAACCATTTCCAAAGCACCGTATCGATTAGCTCCTACAAAGATGAAGGAACTAATGGTTCAACTACAGGAGTTGATGGACAAAGGATTTATCCGACCGAGCATCTCTCCTTGGGGTGCTCCGGTATTGTTTGTAAAGAAGAAGGATGGCAGCATGCGGATGTGCATTGACTACCAAGAGCTGAATAAACTGACAACGAAGAATCGGTATCCGCTACCGAGTATTGATGACTTGTTTGACCAACTACAAGGTGCCAGTTGGTTCTCAAGGATAGACCTCCGATCTAGCTACCATCAATTGAAGGTGAAAGAGCAAGATATCCCTAAGACAGCTTTTCATACGCGTTATGGGCACTATGAGTTTCTCATTATGACTTTCGGTTTGACTAACCCGCCAGCTGGCTTTATGGATTTGATGAACCGAGTGTGTCGGCCGATGTTAGATAAATCAGTGATTGTGTTTATTGATGACATCCTGATTTATTCGAAGAACAAGGAAGAGCATGTTGGTCATATTCAGGAAGTATTGGAGACACCTAGAAGAGAGAAGTTATATGCTAAATAATCTAAGTGTGCTTTTTGGTTGCGCGAAGTTCAATTTCTAGGTCACGTGGTGAATGCTGAAGGAATTATGGTAGACCCAGCAAAGGTGGAGGCAGTGATGCAATGGAAGTCTCCAAAGACGCCATCCGAGATCCGTAGTTTCTTGGGTTTGGTGGGTTATTATAGGAGATTCATCCAACACTTTTCCAAGATAGCCTTACCTTTGACTAAGTTGACTCACAAGGATGTGAAGTTTGAATGGTGTTAGAAACAGGAGGATGCTCTTAAGGAGTTAAAGATGAGATTGACTCAGGCTCCTGTTTTAACGTTACCCGAAGGGTTGCGTGTTAATGCAACGTGGAAGGGTAATAGCCTACGCATCCCGACAATTGAAAACCCACGAAGCCAACTACCCTACCATGATTTGGAGTTAGCAGCTATTGTTTTCGCGTTGAAGAGTTGGAGGCACTGCCTGAACGGGACTTAGGGCACAATCTTCACGGATCACAAGAGCTTGAAGTATTTCTTCCAGCAAAAGGATCTCAACATAAGGCAGAGGAGATGGTTAGAGCTCATCAAAGATTATGATTATGAGATCCATTACCATCCAGGTAAGGCCAATGTTGTGGCCGATGCCCTTAGTTGAAAAGAGAGGCCCGAGCCGATTCGAGTGAAAGCGTATCAGTTGGTTATGACCGCTGATGTGATGACCCAAGTGAAGGAATTTCAAGATGCGGGTTGAAAGAAGATCGCCTTAACTCTGAAAGAATGAGAGGTCTTGTCTCGGAGTTAGGAGAAATCACTCACAGGGTTAGAACCCGAAGTGGATGAATGTGGATCCCTCGTTATGGAGACCTATGAGGGCGAATTATGGATGAAGCTTATTAGACTCGATACTCGATTCATCCCGGTGCCACGAAGATGTATCAGGGTATGAGGAAAGATTATTGGTGTCCGGTTATGAAGTGCGATGTTGTAGAGTACGTGAGCAAGTGCCTTACTTGTTTGCAAGTGAAAGCAGAACATCAAAAACCATACGGGAAGATCCAACCGTTGGATATACCCGAGTGGAAGTGCCTTACTTGTTTGCACCCCCTCACCATGGATTTTATTACTAAGCTACCTCGTACATCGAGGGGTTGCGATACCATTCAGGTGATAGTTGATCGACTAATGAAGGGTGCTCATTTCCTACCCATCCGCGGGATGTATTCATCAGAAAGATTAGCAGATCTATTCATTAAAGAGATTGTAGCTCGTCATGGTGTGCCAATGTCTATTATGTCGGATCATGACACCCGATTTACATCAAAGTTTTGGAAGAGATTTCATGACGTGATGGGGACGAGGCTACACATTAGAATGACTTATCATCCTCAGACAGATGGTCAGTCTGAGAGAATGATCCAGACGCTCGAGGATAAGCTTCGAGCATGCATGATCGATTTTGGAGGAAGTTGGGACAATCACTTACCGTTAGCAGAATTCTCGTACAACAACAGTTATCATGCCGGCATTGGCATACCACCTTACGAGATGCTATACGGAAGAAGGTGTAGGACACCCGTATGCTGGGGTGACATTGGACAGAAAGAGTTAGGAAGCCTTGAGGTGATCGAGGCTACCACTGAGAAGTTAGAAAGGATTAAGGCTTTCATGTAAGCGAAGAAAGATAGACAAAAGTCGTACGCCGACAAGAGGCGTAAACCGATCGAATTCAAGGTGGGCGACCGAGTTATGTTGAAGGTTTCACCTTGGAAAGGAATTATTTGGTTTAGGAAGCGGGGTAAGCCAAGCCCAAGATATATAGGGCCCTTCCGAATCATCACACGAGTAGGAGAGGCTGCCTATCGATTAGAAATGCCTGATGAGTTAAGTGAAATTCATTCGACATTCCATGTATCTCATCTGAGAAAGTGCTTAGCTGATGAAGATATAAGTGTACCACTAGATGGTATCGAAGTGGATGAATGGCTCAATTATATAGAGCAACCAGTGGCAATCGTTGATCGGAAAGAAAAGAGATTGATGAACAAAGCGGTTCCACTGGTACGTGTACAGTGGAAGCACAGGAAGGGTTCCGAGTCTACGTGGGAGACTTAAGAAGAGATGAGACAGCATTACCCATAGTTGTTCGAAGAGTGACAAGTTTCAGGGACGAAACCTCTTTAAGGGGGGTAGACTTATAACACCCGAAATTCTAGATGAATAAAAAAAGAGAAATAATAAAGAAAAGAAAAGGAGAAGTCTTTTGAAATAAGTAAAAAGCAGCCAAAGTGGAGGGGCCGAAGTTTAAAAGGACAAAACATTGTTATTTTATGATTAAAAGGAGCATGGCCGCCAACTACCACCTTTTCACCAACTGCTTTTCGGCTGAAAGACAGAAGTTCTCTCAGATTTGTGAAGAAACAAGAGCTAAATCTCCATAGGTAAGTGATTTTACTGATAATTGGTTCGGTTTCTTCGTGGTTTCACCCATAGAAACCGATTACTAAGTGTAATACGTGTGTTGGTGTTTGTTTTGTCTATTATAGGTGTTTGAATTCATAGGATTTTCGTGTGTTTGTTACACAAGGTGAGTTCTAGACCTCGTATTTTTACATGTTTTAACTCTTTTGGGGCTGAAAATGTATTCTGGTTTTATAATTATTATGTATGTACACCCATATGTTTTATGCTTATATGTTGATGTCTTATGGTTGTGAGTGCTTGTTTGAGTTTTAGAACGGGTGTAACAAGTTTAGAACAGGTTATAGTAACGTTTGGGACTGGAAAACAAGTTAGAAATGTGTAACTAGGTGCACATGTGCCCAAACAGGGCCCATGCGCCTGGTATTTGCCTTAGAAACGTTTTTAAGTAAGGTGATACGCCCAAACAGCGCTCATGCGCCTATGAAATTGCCTTAGAAATACTAAGTACAGGGTCATACGCCCAAACAGTACCCCATGCGTCTGAATTGCCTTAGATATATTCAAGTGTTGGATCATACGTTCGAATAGTACTGATGCACCTGATAGTTCATGTGTCCAAAGTGAAAAACAGTTAAGTGTAGTGCCATGCGCCCAAATAGTGCTGATGCGCCTATGCAGGGCTCATGCGCCTGCATAGTGCCCATGCGCCCAACACTTAGAAAATTTTCTGAAGTTTTGAGTAAAAACATAATTTTAGGGTTTGAGCCTAGTTTGACCTATGGACTGTTTTGGGTCTATTTTGAGCATGAATAAGTGATGGTTTATGGATAGAATATGTATAATGAAATGATAAATGTATGATATGAATATGTATGATGTGTTATCTTTTAATGATTTCCAAAACACACATGTTATAATATAATATACGTTAAGTATTATGTTATTACTTTACATAGTACGACGAATGTATGAATGAAGGTAAAGTATAACGTAACGAAGAGAAAGATAACAATGATGAAAAGTGAAACGTAATGAAAGAAAGAATGGCTTGCAAGCAAATAGAAAGGAGGTGCATGACCATGTTATCGTTATCTCAACTGTGTGCGGTTTTAATAACCCGAAGGATGCATACAGGGTCAATCATTAAGATTGACGGGACCCTTGTGGTATGCCCTAGGTGACTGGGTCAGCTTCATGCATAATGTTCGTGGTCTAATTGTAGACCACAGGGCCAGCATCAGCTTCGTGCACAATGTTCGGGGTATTGCACATTGGTCCGGATGAAAGGGAGAGACGACTTGCCCTAGTTGACTGGGTCAGCTTCATGCACAATGTTCATGATCTAATTGTAGACCACGGGCCTAGCATCAGCTTCGTGCATAAGGTTTGGGGTATTGTACATTGATCTGTATAAAAGTAAAAGAATGACGTAACGTATGTAAAGAAAGTACGAAACTAAAAGAATAATGTAGAGTACGGTACGAAAGTATGGAATGAAAGTAAAAGAGAGTGCAAAGTACGAAAAGAAAGTATGTATATGTCAGCAAATGTTAATGAAAAGAATGAAATGAAAGAATGTATACGATGACTAAAGATAGTAATGAAAGTATGAAAGAACGAAATAAGCAATGAATATTGTTTGAATGTACGTATGATGTGTGCTCATATAAGAAGGTAAAAGTAGTTCTTGGTAAGGTATATTTTGTATATAAAACACATAAGGTATTTTGATGCGTATAAAACTAGAACTCACTTAGCAACGTTGACTTTTATGCATTTTTAGTTGGCAGGTAACTTGTTGAGGATGGCACCGGGGAAGGCTACTCGGCAGCGCAAGATTGGCATCCATTCACACATATGATTATTGTTGTTTTGTAATGCAATTAACGGATGTTTTCTTTTGTAACCTAACAATGTTGTATTGGATAATAACAGTAATTTATTAATCAATTGAATGGGCTTTTGTTAATGTAATTCCGCTACCATGTGTTATGCAATATATATTATTATGTATGTTTAGGGCTATGAATGACCAACTTTGACGTGCCCGGGAATGAGGCCTTACACGATCCACCACTCGGATGCTAGGGATGACACTATCCACGACTATGGGGTTACACTTGGTGACCTGGAAGCTTAGTTCAACGCAATGCATATTGTCATAGAACCAGATAAAGAACCTGAAGAGGAACATGAGGAAGAGCCAGAGGAAGCCCCGAAAGAAGAAGAACCTATATTGATGGAGGGACATTGTCCTCGTGATGAAGTCCAAAGGTTAGAGGCTGAGTTCTAGCAATTGAAGATAGAGGGATCTAAGATTGAGGCCTACAATACAAGGTCTCACGATTTGGAGACTCTTTGCCTTGGAAAGATCAAACCGCCAATCAAGCCAATCGGCTCTATCTACATGGGTTAGTGCAAGAAATACAAAGTATGGTTACTGCTTCAAACCCCACTACTACCTAGTAGAATATACGGCTAGCTCACAAGCTTATGGACCAAGTGGTAGAACCAGGCAAGCTACCCAAACGGGGCATGCGTAAGTGGGATAATTCAGGCAATAAGAGCTCATCATCAAACAACAGCCCCAACAGCACTAGCCTCAGTAACAACAGCAAAGGAAATTTGAAAACAATCGGAGTTTCAACCAATTAGCTTCGATAACCCAAGGAGAAGGTGGGCACGTGGGGAAGTATCCAAAGTGCAACCGATGCAACTATCATTACATTGGTAGGTGTGACAATTTCAAATATCAAACGTTGTTGAAAGATAGGGCACACAATAAAAGATTGTCGTGTCGAATTGATGAAGAAGCCATAACAAACATAGGAACACCAAAAGGCTGCTTTGAGTGTGGAAAAGAATGGTATTACAAGAGGAACTACCCTTAGTTGAAGAAGAATGGCAATGGTGCTGGGAACAATGAAAACAACAACAACACTGGTAATGGTGACAACAATGGTGGTAACAATGGTGGAGCTAAGGGGAGTGCTTTTATCATGGGTTCAGGTAAGACTCTTAACGATCCTACTATTGTTACTAGTAAATTCCCTGTTAATGGTCATTTTGGTATTGTACTGTTTTACACTGGAGCCATTGAAGCTTTATCTCTACTAAGTTTAGTAGTGTCTTAAGTGATATGCCTTTTATGTTATAGTCTAAGTATATCGTAGAATTAGCTGATGGTAAGCAAATCTTTATTACACACATGCTTAAGGGTCGTAAGATAGAACTTCTTGGTCATACCTTTGATATCGATCTTATGCATTTTATACTTAGGGCTTTCGATGTGGTCGTGGGCATGGATTGGTTGTCCAAGAAGCGAGCGGAGGTCATTTGTCATAAGAATGTCATTGGCATTCCTCTCATAGGTGGACAAATTCTCTCAGTTAAAGTCGAGAAGAGTGGTGCTGTGATAGGCACCATCTTATTCATGCAGGCACAGAAGTGGCTACTCAAGGGTTGTTTAGCCATATTAGCCCTTGTAAGTAACAAGCAACAAGAGGAGAAGAAGATAGAGAATATCCCAATATTTTGTGACGTTCCAGAGGTGTTTCCAGAGGATCTATCTGGACTGCCACCTCATCATCAAGTGGAATTCCAAATCGAATTGACTCTCGGAGCAGGTCCAATTGCAAGAGCACCTTACAGGTTAGCACCGAACAAACTGCAAGAACTATCTGCACAACTTCAAAAGCTGTTGGATAAAGGGTTTATTCGATCAAGCTCATCACTGTGGGGAGCACCTGTTCTCTTTGTTAAGAAAAAGGATGGCACATTTTGAATGTGTATCGACTACAGAGAATGGAACAAGGTTACAATTAGGAACCGATACCTTTTGCCTCGTATAACTAATTTATTTGATCTGCTTCAGGGATCGAGCTATTACTCTAAGATTGATCTGAGGTCTGGTTATAATCAACAGAGAGTTCATGAGGAAGACTTCTTGAAACAACATTCAAGACTCGTTATGGCCATTACGAATTCTTGGTCATGCCATTTGGGTTGACTAATGCACCACCGGTATTCATGGACCTCATGAACCGAGTGTGCAAACCCTATCTCGACTAGTTTTTTATCATGTTCGTCGATGACATATTAAATCATTCTAAAACCAAAGAGGAGCACGAGGAGCATCTATGCTTAATCTTAGAGCTGCTTAAGAAAGAACAATTGTACCCTAAGTTTTCTAAGTGTAATTTCTAGATTCGTGAAGTGCAATTCTTGGGACATATTGTTAATGAGAAAGGAATCCATGTAGATCCTGCGAAGGTTGAGGAAATAAAGAATTGGTCAGTTCTCATAATGCCTAGTGAGATACGACAATTCCTCAGACTGGCAGGATACTATCGACGCTTCATTGAGGGATTCTCAAAAGTCGCTCAATCTCTCACTACCTTGATTTATAAAGGTACCATGTTTAGATGGGAAGAGAGTCAAGAAAAAGCTTTCCAGTTGTTGAAACGGAAGCTTTGTAGCGCACCGCTATTAGCATTACCAGAAAGAAGTGATAACTTCATGGTTTATTATGATGCTTCTATCCAACGACTCGGTTGTGTCTTGATGTAACGTGACAAGGTGATAGTTTATGCCTCAAGACAACTGAAGGTGCACGAGAAGAACTACACCACGCATGACTTAGAGCTAGGTGTAGTGGTTTTTGCCTTGAAGATCTGGAGACATTACTTGTACAACACCAAATGCACTATTTACACTGATCATAAGAGTCTTCAGCATATCTTTGAGCTAAAAGAGCTGAATATGAGACAGGGAAGCTGAGTAGAGTTATTAATTGACTATGATTGTGATATTATGTACCACCCGGGAAAGGCAAATGTGGTTGCTGACGCTTTAGGAGAAAGGAAATTGCTAAACGTAGATGAGTGCAAGCTTTACAACTTACTATTAGCACTCAATTTCCTGAACAAATCAAGGAAACTCAGACGAAAGCTTTGAAAGAAATGAATGTTGAATCTGAATCATTAAGCAGGATGGATAAGCAATTCGAGGTGAAAGCCAATGGAATCTGTTACTTCATGGATAGACTTTGGGTACCTTCCTATGAAAATCTATGACACTTGGTTATGAGTGAGGCACACAAGTCTAAATATTATATACATCCTGGTTCTGACAAGATGTATCATGATTTGAAGGCGCACTATTGGTGGCCTAATATGAAGTCGGATGTAGCTACATGCATGAGCAAGTGTTTGACCTCTTCTAAGGTTTAATGTTGAATATCAGAAGCCATCTGGGTTACTGTAACAACCTGAGATCTCTTTATGGGAATGGGGACATATTTCTATAGATTTGATTACTAAGTTACCTAGGACTCCTAGTAGTTGTGACACTATATGGGTAATCGTAGACCGAATGAATAAGTCTACTCACTTCTTAGCAATCAAGGAAAGTGATAAAATGGATAAGTTAACTCAAATTTATCTAAAGGAGGTTGTTTTGAGACATGGCATACCGGTCTCGATTACTTCTGATCATGATGCTCGTTTTACATCCCATTTTTGACAGTCGTTACAGAAATCTTTGGGTACACGTCTGGATATGAGCACTGCCTATCATCCACAGATCGATGAGCAAAGCGAACATACTATTCAACCATTTAATGACATGTTGCGCGCTTGTGTGATTGATTTCGGGAATAATTGGGAAGTTCATCTACCGTTGGTGGAGTTTTCATACAACAATAGTTACCACACCAGTATTAAGGCAACCATATTTTATGGTGTTATATGGGTGAAAGTGTCGATCACCAGTTTGTTAGGTAGAAGTTGGTAATAGTCAATTGACTGGCCCCGAATTGGTGCATGAGACTACCGAGAAGATAGTACACATACGAAATCGTATGGCCGCAGCACGAGACCGAGAAAAGAGCTACGCAGAAAAGTGAAGGAAACCTTTGGAGTTTCAGTTTGCGAAAAACTTTTGCTGAAAGTCTCACCGTGGAAAGGTGTGATTCGATTCGGCAAAAGAGGCAAGCTTAATCCGAGATACGTTGGACCATTTGAGATTCTAGAAAGAATAGGTCCAGTGGCGTATCAATTAGACCTGCCTGATCCATTGACTAGAGTTCATAATGTATTTCACGTCTCAAATCTGAAAAAGTGCTTATCGGATGAGACTTTTGTCGTACCACTTGAGGAAGTGCAATTAGATGAGCAATTACGATTTGTTGAAGAACCAGTTGAGGTGATGGATTGTGAAGTCAAGACCTTGAAGAAGAGCAAGATCTCTATTGTAAAGGTTCTCTAGAACACAAGGCGTGGTCTAGAATTCACATGGGAACGTGAGGATGAGATGAAGCTTAAGTATCCTTTTTTGATTGAAACGATGACGATAGCCAGCAAAGGTATTGATTACATTTCGGGATGAAATTTCTTTCAACATGGGGATGATGTGACATTTCACCCAAAACTCACTCGATTTCCTTGTGCCAATGCAGTAGACCAATGTTGTAACACAACCACGTAATGCAATTTTCGGGATGAAAATGCTTTCAAAATGGGGATAATGTGACATCCTGTAATTTTCCGTTACCAAACTCCGTTTGTTCCGTTAGGTCTTGCATACACGTGTCGTGAGAACACAATAGTTGTCTTTGGGTGTTGGTGACTTAAAAATAATTAACGGTGATTATTACATAATACCTTAATTAATAATGTTGCTTATTAAATTGTGGTTATGTAATTTATAGATCTTAAGTATCATTTGAGAATTTTACATGATAACATGATAACGTGTAATATCTATTTGATTCATGCGTTTTATTAGTAGTTGAAATATATAATTATTTTTTAAAAATGGTGTTAAAAGGTTAATTTTAATAAAATATAGTAAAAGAGGGATTAAAGGGGTAATTCTTAAATAAGTAAAGTTTGACAAAAACCCAACCCTAGCCCCAAACCCCCCATTCGGCGGTGAATCCTCTCCCACACCCCTCCCTATGCTATTTTAGTCGAGAACAAGCACAAACAAGTCGATTTTGATTGGCATTCAAGTGTTGAAGTGTTTACAAGTGCTAATCAGCATCTTTACACACTTATAGGTAAGTTTCTATCAAGTTTACATGGTTTTTGTTAGAGCCTCTTGAAGATTAACATGCAGTCTTTAGATGTTTTTTGTATAAGTTTTATCATAGTATAGGGACTAGTTTGTAAATATGTTGGTACACATGTCCCCAGTTCTAGTCTAGTGAGCTTAAATGTAATAGAACGTCTTCTTGTAGCTCATATGTAATGTTGAATCAATATAATGAGAATCTCTTCTATATATGGTTGTTGGTTATTTAATGTTATATCTATTTACATTATTAATTGTTACACGCATAATATGACCATGTTATATAGGTTTACA
>BJCO01003102.1:0-12238 GCA_018326465.1 Flaveria floridana
AAGCTGAACCACTTTCCCGCTGCCCACTCTGGTTGGTCACCAACTTGCATGAGTTGGTGAAAAGGTCCATGCTTTAGGAAAACTGTACATTGAGGTCTTGTGTCAAACCTTTCAACTTTATGTACTTTTATCCTTTTTGTAATATATTAGGATGTGAGCTATGGCATGTCATAGTCACTAGCCAAAAGGCAATCTGCCTTTTGACTCTACATGGATTGTGTTGTCTAGTCCATGTATCCAGCTGGCCTTCAAAGTATGGCCATCTGTAGGTTGTAGTATATAGTGTCTCAAAGTCTTGTAATGAATGCATGCTGAATACTTGTAACTTTGAACTTGAGAAGCAATATACAACATCGTTGAAACCCAACCACTTGTATTGTTATCTTGTTCTGTCTTTCTAAGTTTACTCTTGTTCCTAGCATCACCATAACCGGTTCCCCATTTGATCTGTTAAGTGTTCTAATACACTCTCCTCTTTGTGTTGTTGTGTTGTAAGTGCTAACCCTTCAACCGGTCCTACACTTTTGTCTATCTTTTACTGCCTTCATAAAGGCTTTGATCCTTTCTATCTTTTTAGTGGTAGCCACGATCACCTCAAGGCTCCCCGACTCTTTCTGTCTAACATCACCCCTACATACGGGTGTCCTACACCTTCTACCATATAGTATCTCGTAAGGTGGCATGCCAATGCTGGCATGATAACTGTTATTATATGAGAATTCTCTAACGGTAAGTGATCATCCCAACTCCCTCCAAAATCGATCACACATGCTTGAAGCATATCCTCGTGCGTCTGAATCATCCTCTCAGACTGACCATCTGTCTGAGGATGATAAGCCGTACTAATGTGTAGTCTCGTCCCCATCGCATCATGAAATCTCTTCCAAAACATTGATATGAATCGGATGTCACGATCTGACATGATAGACACCGGCATATCATGACGAGCTACAATCTACTTGATGAACAGATCTGCCAATCTTTCGGATGAGTATGTCTCGCGGATCGGTAGGAAGTGAGCACTCTTCGTTAGACGATCAACAATCACCCAAATGGTATCGCACCCGCTCGCCATACTACGTAGCTTAGTAATAAAGTCCACGGTGATATGCTCCCACTTCTACTCGGGTATATCCAACGGTTGGATCTTCCCGTATGGCTTCTGATATTCTGCCTTTACTTGTAGAAAAGTAAGGCATTTACTCACATACTCCGCCACGTCATGTTTCATACGCGGCCACCAATAATCCTTTTTCATGTATTGATACATCTTGGTGGCGCCTGGATGAATGGAGTATCGAGTCTTTTGAGCCTCATCCATAATTCATCCCCTTAAATATCTGTATCGGGGAATCCACACCCATCCGAAGCAGGTTCTTACCCCGTGAGTGTTTTCTCCTAACTTCGTGACTAGACTTCTCATTCTTTCAGAGTTAAGGCGATCTTCTTTTAACACCTCATCTTGAAAGTCTTTCACTTGGGTCCTCACATCAGCGGTCATAACCAACTGATAAGCCTTCACTCGAATCAATTTGGGTCTCTCCTTTCGACTAAGGGCATCGGTCATGACATTGGCCTTACCCGGATGGTAGTGGATCTCACAATCATAATCCTTGATAAGCTCTAACCATCTCCTCTATCTCATGTTGAGATCCTTTTGCTTGAAGAAGTACTTCAAGCTCTTGTGGTCGGTAAAGATGGTGCACTTCGTCCCGTATAAGTAGTATCGCCAAATCTTCAATGCAAAGACCACAGCCGCTAACTCCAAATCATGGGTAGGGTAGTTGACCTCGTGGGTTTTCAACTATCGGGATGTGTAGGCTATTACCCTACCACGTTGCATTAACACGCAACCTAGCTGTGAATAAGAAGCATTCGAATATACCACTAAGTCTTCACTCTCTTCGGATAATGTCATGACAGGAGCTTGAGTTAATCTCGCCTTTAACTCCTCGAAAGCATCCTCATGTTCTCGACCCCACACAAATTTCACGTCCTTGCGGGTCAATTTAGTCAAAGGTGAGGCTATCTTGGAAAAGTCTTGATAAATCATTTGTAGTAGCCTGCCAAAACCAAGAAACTACGAATCTCGAATGACATCTTTGGAGACTTCCATTGCATCACTACCTTAACCTTTCCCGGGTCCACCATGATTCCTTCAGCATTCACGACATGACCCAGAAATTGAACTTCACGCAACCCGAAAGCACATTTTGAAAATTTGGCATGCAACTCCTCTCTTCTAAGTGTTTCTAACACTTCCCTAATATGACTGGCATGTTCCTCTTCACTCTTTGAATAAATCAGGATATCATCAATAAACATGATCACTGATTTATCTAACATTGGCCGACACACTCGGTTCATTAAATCCATAGAAGCAGCTGGCGCATTAGTCAAACTGAAAGACATAACGACAAACTCATAATGTCCATAACACGTGCGAAAAGCTGTCTTAGGGATATCTCGCTCTTTACCTTCAACTGATGGTAACCAGATCGAAGATCTATCCTCGAGAACCAACTGGCACCTTGCGCTGATCAAACAAGTCGTCTATCCTTGGTAACGGATACCGATTCTTCAGAGTCAACTTATACAGCTCTCGGTAGTCGATGCATATCCACATACTATCATCTTTCTTCTTCACAAATAAGACTGGAGCACCCTATGGAGAGATACTCGGTCGAATGAACCCTTTGTCCATCAACTCCTGCAGCTGAACCATGAGTTTCTTCATCTCGGTCGGAGCTAATCGATACGGTGCTTTGGCAAAGGGTTTAGCACTAGGTATCAGATCAATCTGAAACTCAATCTCGTGATCTGGTGGCATACCTAGTAAGTCTTTTGGGAACACGTATGGGAAATCGCACACCACTAGTACGTCGGACAGTTGTGGTACTAGCGCGTCCACATCCTTTATGTAGGCCAGGTAGGCACTACATACATGTCTCATGTACTTCCCCGCCACCGCCATTGAAATCACCTTCGGAACCGTAGTAACACGATCACCGTAGGCCGTCACCGAACTTCCATCGGGCATAACTAGTCGAATCATCTTCTTGTGACACATGATGTTCGCCTCATAGGTTGCTAACCAATCCATCCTTAGTACTACATCGAATCCGCCTAAGGGCATCACATGTAATTTAGCAGAAAACCTATGACCTTCTAGTTCTATGACACAGTCATTTATCATATCAGTAATTCTAGTGGACTTACCAGTAGCAGTTTATACATCGAATGGCTCACTAATACTTCTACTACTAACAGACAACTTATCACAGAAAGCAGTAGAAATAAAACTCCTACTAGCACCAGAATCAAATAACACGGAGGCACAAGTTTGGTTTACTAGAGACATACCTGACACGACATCAGGGTCTACCCTAGCCTCCTACCGCATCATCGTGATTGCTCTTGTAGTCTCTCTCTGTCCTCCATCTTCCGTCCCCTTCTTCGCTTCGGAACTCTCAGCCCTTGGCTTCTTACACTCCCGACTCAAGTGGCCTACTTCACCATAATAGTAGCACCTTGCCACCCTACAATCCTTAGAGATGTGGCCGGGCTTCCCGTACTTGAAACAAACATTTAATCCCAGCCTGCACTCACCAGCGTGCTCTCTGCCACATTTACCACACTTCTTTATCCCCGAGCTTGATCACCTCACCCTATGGTCATCCACCTTCATCCTCTTGTTGTTTGGAGTGAAACCACCAGTCCAAACCTTTTCCCACTCCAGTTCCTATCACCACCACCTGTCTTCTTCGCCTAAACTACTTCCACCTCCCTCTCATCATACAACCTACCCGCCAACTCTACCACCGATCGAAAGGTACCCGACCGGGCAGCGATCAAATGCATGCGAATATGAGCTGGCAATCCCTGAATGTACTTCTTGATCTTCCTCCACACCGGCGTCACTTGATCCGGCACCAACCTTGCTATCTCATTAAACTTGGTGGTGTATTATTGGTGTGTCATGGTGCCTGCCTCCAGCTATTGGAACTCTCTCTCTATCTTGTCGAGTTCCCGGTGAGGACAAAACTCCTCAATCACCAACTTCTTCAGCTCTCCCCATCTCATCTTGCCAATGGCCCTACTGCCCTTGGCTTGGACAATATTGTCCCACTAACACAGATTTGAGTCAACAAAAGAGTGAGTGGCGAATTTCACCTTCTGATCCTCCTAGCACTCACTAATCTCTAGTACTGCCTCCATCTCTCTCACCCAGTGGTGAGCAGCGGCAGTATTGCCATTTCCATCAAAAGTTGGGGGCTTGCATCTTTGAAATGCCCCATAGTTACATCCTCGTACAGTTTCCTGCACCGCTTCCTCCTCTTCCTCCTCACTCGAGACAATCATCTCGGTCTCCGATCGTTCCCTTTCCTCCATTCCGTTGGTCCTACTCCTCTCTTTCTTCTCATCCTCCCTTACGGCTTTGATTACTTCAGTCACTACATACGCCAGAATCGTCTGCATGACTTGATGGACTTCCTCTACCACCGCCTCTTTCACCGAGTCCCTTAAGTTCACACTCCCATCACCACCTTCCTGGTGATGCATCTCGGGCTCCTCACGGGCCTTCTCAGAAGTCTAAGTCTTGTTCCTAGTAACACGCGGTTTGGCACCACGGCTCCCTGCACTGCACCCCTAGAGGCCTTAGATGATCTACCTCCAGCCATTCTCTAATCCCTATAAGATTCAGACACTAACACAGTCATTCAAGGAATTGCTTAGTTTATGTTAAGTATAGTAAGTCCCAAATTATAGTGGACAGTTATGATTAACCACTTACTTTACTCTTCATACCCCAATCATTTCCTATCCTGACTACATCAGTATCTAAAATCTACTATAAGCACATAATCAAATAGCACACACACATAACTCCATTTAACTTCGAGAAAAGAAATACCAGACGTCACGTAGCTACTCGGGCTGGCATCCCTTTCCTTTATTCCCATTCTCAGTTTAAGATTAGGTTTATGAAAATATTTTACCAAATTCACTTAAACTTTGGCTCTGACACCAACTTGTAAGGCCCCGTTCTCGGAGACCTCACAGTTGGTCATTCATAGCACTAAACATACATAATAATATACATTTCATAAAACATTGCTGCAGAATTTCATTATCAAAAGCCCGTTCATTTCATTAATAAATTACTGTTGTTATGCAGTACAACATTGGTTAGTTACAAAATAAAATATTTGTTAATTGCATTACAAAACAACAATAATAACATGCGTGAATGGATGCCAGTCTTGCCCTGCTAAGTAGCCTCCTCGTGAGCCATCCTCAGCAACATTACCTGCCAACTAAAAATGCATAAAAGTCAGCATTGCTGAGTGAGTTCTACTTTTATAAGGATTAAAATACCTTGTATGTTTTACATATGTAATATATCTTTCTATAAGATACTTTACCTTTGTATACAACACACATCATACATACATTCAAACGATATTCGTTGTTTATTTCTTTCATTCATACTTTAATTACTATCTTTTATCATCGTATACATACTTTCTTTCCATTCTTTTCATTAACGTTTTCTTTCGTATACATACTTTCATTTTGTGATTTTCACTATCTTTACTTTCATTCACGTTCTTTCTTTTCTTACTTTTCATCCCTCTTTACTTGCTATTCATATTTTTCATCACTCTTTACTTTCATACGGATCGATGTACAATACCCAGAATATTGTGCACGAAGCTGATGCTGGGCCGGTGGTCTACAATTAGACCACGAACATTATGCACGAAGCGGACCCTGTCACCTAGGGCAAATCATCTCTCCCTTTCATCTGGACCAATGTGCAATACCCTGAACATTGTGCACAAAGCTGATGCTAGGCATGTGGTCTACAAAAAGACCACGAACATTATGCACGAAGCTGACCCAGTCACATAGGTCATGCCACAAGGGTCCCGTCAATCTTAATGATTGACCATGTATGCATCCTTCGGGTTATTTAAACCGCACACAGTTGAGCTAACGAAAACATGGTCGTGCACCTCCTTCCTAATTGCTTGCAAGCCATTCTTTCTTTCATGACATTTCACTTTTCATCCTTGTTATCTTTTGCTTCGTTACGTTATACTTTACGTTCATTCATACATTCGGCATACTACGTAAAGTAATAACATAATACTTAACGTATGTTATATTTTAATACAAATACATTTTGAAAACCAATAAAAGATAACACATCATACATATATGCATAGCATACATTCATCATATCATCATACATGTTCTATGCATAGGCCATCACATACTCATGCTTAAATATAGGCCAAAACAGTCCATACGTCAAACTAGGGTCAAACCCTAAAATTTTGGTCTTTCTAAAAATTCCAGAAATTTTCCTAAGTGTTGGGCGTATTGACACTATTTGGGCGCATGAGGACTGTTTGGGGGCTTCTCCACTACGCAGGCGCATGACCTATACTTAACTATTTCAACACTTAGGCGTATGAGCCCCTTGGGCGCATGGGCACTATTTGGGCGCATCAGCCTGTACTTAGGCATTTCTTCAAAAAATTAGGCGCATGAACTACTGTTCAGGCGCATCAGCTTTCACTTAGAAATTTCTAAGGCATTCTAGGCACGCGGACTACTATTTGGGTGCATCATCATATACTTAACTTTCTAAGTCAAATTTTCAGGCGCATGGGCCCTATTTAGGCGCATGACCTTACTTAAAACTTTTCTAAGGCAAAATAGTAGGCGCATGCGTCCTGTTTGGGTGCATGAGTCCTGTTTGGCCGCATGACCATCAACTTACATCTTCCTAACATATTTTTCAGTCCCAAACACAATCTTAACATGTTCTAAGCCTCTCAATACCATTCTAAGTCTTAACTTAGTATGCATAACCATAAAACATCAACATACAAGCATAAATACATACGGTCATACATACAAAAGTTTTAAAAGTGTTTTACATGCATTTTCAGCCTCAAAATCTTTGAAAACAAGTAAAATACAGGGTCTAGAAACTCAACTTTTACAGCTTCCAAGCATAACTCTGTCAAAGTTGAGAAATCTTGATGTTTCAAACACCTAAACACCAAGAACACACAAACCCGAACACAAATAACATATAAGAACATGCACTATCGGTTTCATAGTCAAAACACAAAAAAAACCGAGTCAATTATGCAACAAAACTCTTACCTAGACAAGAACTACTTCTTTCTCTCTCTAAAACTGATAAACACTCTGATCTTTTTCTTCTTTCTTCTTTTTCTGTTGACAAAAGCATATGGGATGGTATATATGGGCGGCCATACTTCAAATATTATTATAATATTTGACTTTTGCACCTTTTATATTTTGTCCCCTTCCACTTTATTCCCTTTTCTTTTCTTTCCAAATACCTTTTGTTTTCTTTTCTCATTTCTTTTCTTTTCTTCTAAATTGACAAAAATTTCCAAGTGTTTCATGAAATCATTTATTAAACGAATCAAACTTGTAGCTTATTAGCTATTGTTACCTGAAGAGACGAGTGGAATACATGACACATTTCATGTGTCAAATCTATGTAAGTGTTTGGATGATAAAACAATGGTGATGCCTTTAAAGGATGTCAAATTTAACAAAAAGTTGAAATTTATCAAACAATCTATACAAATTGAAGATCATCAAATTAAGAAGATACTAACATTGGTTATCGAACAATCAATAAAGATACTAACGTTGGTTAAAGTTAAATGGAATTTCAGGCGAGGTCCTTAATATACTTAGGAATTAGAATCTGAGATAAGTAATAAATACCCTCATTTATTTACATAATAACTCGAGGACGAGTTTTGTTCCACGGTGGGGATGATGTAACACCTCAAAAAATTTCATACATAAAATGGCAAAAAGGAAATCCAAGGGTTAGAAATGAAAATTTTAAGTAATTAAGGTTATGACACTAGTCGCGGATCGCGGTCAATGGCTTTAATGGTCTATGATGAACCGGGGTAGGGAAAATATGATGGCATAGCAATATGTTATGCCATCCTAAGTAAATGTTTGGTGTTTCACAATATGGTCACTAAGCAAATCCCTCATCAATTGACACGTGACATGTTGACGAGAGACGTGTCTGATGACTAAGCATATGGTGTTGTCACGTGGCTTGTTTTGATTGGTCTAGAGTGTCTTGCCCGCTAGGGATCGATCGTGAAATTCGACTGGTATGCTTAGCTGTTTGTGATGGTTGGCTTGAGCAAACTATAAAAGCCAACATTTATCAGGAGAATTTCATAAAGTTTTAGAATTTCTCTTTTACTTGTAGCCATTTATACCCCTATCATACCCCATCTAGGATAGAATATTACTCCACAAGCTTAAGGAACTTTGGTGGAGGTGTTGTTCGATATTCTAGAAAAATTTAACTCGTGATCGAAGCTTGTTAATAAGGTGAAGAAGTTTATGAAACTTCATTTGCGTGCTATTGTCTTACGTGCACAAATGTTTACTAAAAGATTTCAAGCATGCATATGAAATGCTCATTTACAACTATTTACGTTTAAACAAAACCAACATGTGGTTGTATTAAATTAATCAAACAAATGTTTAAGTGACCATGACACATACACACGTATTTGATTAAACATGCACATATTTGGGTGACTTTCTTTTATGCCCAATGCAGCTGAAATCATTAAAAACATGTCTGAGTACATATGGGGAATGCCTGAGTACCAATCTATTCCTACTACAACATCAAACCCTTCTAAGGCCATCATAAATAATCTAGTAGGGAACTTATGACCTTTAAATTCTATGTAGCAAATCTTTTCTATCACCTTTATTGACTTACTAGTTCCCGTTTCTACGTATAAAGACACATATATCTTCCTACTCTTACTAGGCATCGTACTACATAAAATGATAGTTACGAAACTCTTACTAGTGCTAGAATAAAAAAAGTGCAAATATGCATACATTGTTCACTAGAAACATACCTGACACCACTTTGGGGAACCTAGCATTTTCCCTTATCATTTTGGATGCCCTGGCTTTTGCCTTTGAGTTATCATCCTTCCCTTTCACCCCAACATTCTTTAAATCATGAAGCTTCTAATCTGACCTTCCAATCTCACCCCAAATGGCCCATCCCTCTACACTGATAATATTTGGTTTATGCCACAAGTCTTTATCACAATAACCTTTTTTCACACTTGAAACACCTATTTGTTCCCAAACTATATGGTAAACCTTTCCACACTTATTTCACTCATTCATCTAAACCACATTCCTTTGCCCATTGGAGCAATCATCAACCTTTACCTTCTTTCCCTTATTCCTATAGTTATCATTCCTAAAATACTTGCAACGCCAATTACGATTCCCATTCCACTTCTTTTTCTGTTCATACACTGAAGCCTCTTCTATTTGATTATATAACCCTCCTCTTTATTCCACCACAAACTTGAGTAGGCTTCGCCTAGCGGCCATCATATCGCTCTAAATGTTCGTGCCAAACTTTGCATGTATCTTTTCATCTTTCTAAACATAGGATTTACTAACTCTATCACTAGGCTAGTTCATTAAACTTAGTATTTTACTCTTGGAAAGTCATTATCCCAACCTCTAGATGCATGATATGTGAATAAATATACATGTTCATAATGCATATCTTTCCCCATTCTAAGCGTTTTTTTATAAATTCATCTTTATCGATACTTAATTATGATTATTTTGGATTTTTTTAGTTTTAGATGAATGCTTGGTGATCTCAAAAGAAAAATACTAGAAATTCATGGAGATTTAGAAGTTTAAAGGTTGTTATGGTCATGGCTTATTCTGTCATGACCATAACAAGCATCAGCTCTCCCTTTCATGCAAATTATGACCATGACTAATTATGTCATGACCATAACACGCATCAGTCCCCCTTTAACCTTTATTCTTCCCCATTTCACCGAAGCTTGAAAATTGAAAGGAAAAAATCCCTAGTTCTCTAAAACATTGAGCTTAATTTTAAAGAAATTTCATAAGATTAGAATCCAAGATTGAAGATCAAGCACTCCAATAAAGAATCTAATATCATACGACTCATCTTAGTTTGATTCGGTTTGATAATCTCGACGTCTAACCATGTATCTTATTATTATTCAAGTTATTTGGGTGTTTTTGTTGTCACAACCTCAAAATACACGTGCGGAGTTTTACCACGGAGCTTGTAAACAACCAGGATCCAAGCTATTAGTTACTCAGAACGATCCTATATGTAACATTTAAAAATAATCTCAGAGTTTAAAACTTTAAAGCACTGCGAAAGTGTTTAGTAAATATTTCAAACCCAGAGTACTACAATGTAAATGCGTAAACCACGCTCCCAAACCATTGTTTAAATGTATTTATAAAACCAAACGCAAAGAATGCAAGTTTAAAGAACATATGCTCAAACCGTACTGTGCTCCTAGGGCACCTGACATTAATGACCTGAGAAAAGCATACTAAAGTGTCAACACAAGGGTTTGTGAGTTTAAGAGTTTGTAATTTGTCACAAATAATAGAAGTTGTAAAAAAAATAAGTAAATGCATTGAAATAGATAGCTAATCTAATTTCATAAGTAATAACAAGAGTGATTTCACGATCGAAGTTGACTGTGTTCAATATTTGCCTTCCGTCATGACATACCAAGTCGTGAAAATGTTAGTTGTTTAGGACAATATTGCACCCGATAGACCTACAGTCGTACGGGTAGGGCTTGTTAGAACCAGTAGTATAACCTAAGATTTCCCTCTAGATTCCTTAATTAACGATCCAAAAGTGTAAGGGATTTCAATGGTGTATCACACTACGTTACTATGACAAGCGGCCTCAAGGTCACTATTCTAACCCTAACTTACTGCATCATCACCCGTCTTATGAGTACTAACATTAGAAACAGTCAAACCCTATTAGTGAATTTAGAGTCATTAATTGCTATTATTTACATTTCCATGATTTTATGTGATTTTTGTGGATTTTAGTATTTCAAGTTTTTATTTATAGAAACTTAGTGCCCAGGAATATTAAGTAGTCAACCTTGCTAAATTACTTAATCTTAATTGAAACAATTAAAATGTTTGCATGCACACACACTTATAAACTCACGGATAGAGCATGCATGTGCATGCCGAATAATAATCAACTAACAACATTTACCATCCAATATACCACATTATACTACCCTACTACATATTATCAAATCCTAATACTAATTAAAATTTAAAAACAATCCCACTACAAGACAAGGGATTCAGCCGCCCCCACCATGGCCAATCCCCTCTCTTGCTCACCACTACACACAACCATCCCTTTTGACCACTACATTCTCATGCATTTCATATCACACTCCACCTTTCACCCTCTTCTCTCCTCTCTCGGATTCTTTCTCCAGAAAACACACACACATACCACGGTTCCAAGCATTTTAAACAGCATAATCGAAGAACAAGCATAAGCATCCATCGGCCAAGCCCCAAAGGTGCCATTTTATGAAGATTGGTGCTTAATGCTTGCAAGTCCGAGATCCTACAGCACTTGTTCGAGATTCTACAGCCTTTTCCAAGTATTTCCAAACCACTCTTGACCAACTACACCCTGCAAACCGCGAGCAACATCGAGGGTAAGCTTCATGTTGCCGGTTTTGGTTGTTCCATGTGTTTGTCTTCATTTTTCATCCAAAACCCTACTGTTCTTGTATCTTACAGAAACTTGCTGCCCCAAACATGTTCCTAAAGAGATTTTCATGATTTTAAGGTATCACACTTAGAATATGTGTTACTTTATGGGTGTAACCCGGTTTACACCTAGAAAACCCTCTCTTTGGGTGTATTTTCACCATCCGACTTGTATCACCTAGTAATCTTCAAAATAACCGCTTAATCTGCTCAAAATGGACTTCTAAACCTCCTATTGTCTTGATTTGAAAGTCACAAAAGGTTATATAACACGAACATGTGGCCATCTCACGGGCTACACCTTAAAAATCCCTCTTTCTACATGAAACAACACCATTTAAGCATTTGTTGAAAAACCCTCTCAACCAAGGTTCATAACCTGCACAAGAACAACCTTGAAACACCTTAATAATCTGATTTCGAAGTTAAATGAGGTTTTAGTAATGTTTAAACTCAAGTTATAATGATTTACATATGTGTAATGGTCGATTATGACATTATCACTATATTTATAGTCTATGGATGTGTAGAACAACTAGGCCGTGAGTTTGGGACTGGA